>JAMYIC010000060.1:0-15033 GCA_024112705.1 Microcera coccophila
GGGGGGGGGGGGCTAGCTATCCATGGGGTAAAAGCTCTGGGGGGATATTTCAGCTCGGCAAGCTTGGTTGCTCCAATGTGTCAAAGGCCCCTGAGTCTGCATTTAGCCGAGCGTCGTGCTTGCATCCTCGAGTGTGACGGCATGATGCACGGAGGGGAACTGACAGCTGCATGTTCAATCGCAGTGACCAATCTGACAGTGAGGGGTGAAATTGGGTGGTAACGTTGGACAGACTGGATCAAGGGGACGGGGAGGCTTGGCGGAGAGCGAGGGCTTTGACTGTCACGACGGGTGGTGATGTCTTGAGCCGGGGTTGGTTGCGAACTGTTACCCCTTTGATAGCTGCACAATGACTCGAGGTTGAAGAACTGAAGGGGTCGAGTGCCAAAGTTCGTGTTGGTGATACATAGATCTTCACCGGCGGCCTCTGACCAAGCCATGAAACAGTTCACTGCCATGCGATGAACGCCGCCACATGGAGAAAAGACAAAATCTCATCAATAACATTAAACATGCATGTATCAAACCACCGTCTAGGTATCATTTCATATCAAGCTCCGCTGCCCAGCCCATATCATCATCATCATAGCGTACCATTACAATCAACACCATTCTCGTCACCTCATAGGCAAGATCGTTGTTTGACCACGGCTCTGAGGCCTCTGCTGCGCTGGTTGTCTTACCATAAAGTCTTGGTTCTCGATTGTCACACTCTTGGTCATATGGTTGACCTTGTACACGCCCACCAGGCGCGCCGCGAGTTCGAACATGTTGTTTCGTAGTGAGATGACGATGAACTGGGCGTTCTTGGTGCGTTCCTTGATGTAATTTGCCACGATGGAGACCTGCATGAGGCATTAGTATCTCAATGAGTACCACCAACTAGGACAGGGGGGGAGAACTCACGTTTCTGAAATCCAAAGCTGCATCAATCTCGTCCATGACGTACAGCGGAGTCGGCTTGTAGTGATGCAATGCGAACACCAGAGCCAAGCTGCTCAACGTCTTCTCACCACCAGATAAATTGCTAATGTTCTTCCAGCTCTTCTTGGGCGGCATGACGCTGAACAGGATGCCTTCGCTGAACGGATCCAGGCTGTCTACCAGCTCGAGCTCTGCGTTTCCACCCATGGTGATCATTTGATACATCTCCTTGAGCCGCAGGGAGATTGCACTGAATCCCTCCATGAATCCCTCCAACCGCAGACGGCGCAGGTCGTCGCACCGCTTCTTGGCTGCGTCACGCTGCGCAATGGCCGACTGAAGGTCAGAAGTCCGAGCCGCATGTTCCTCGACTCTTCGGCGGTACTCTGCCAGGACGCTCAGGTCGACGTTGACGTTCTGTGTCTTCTCCTCGAGAGCGGCGATCTCGCCCTTCAAGGTTTCCTTGCTCATATCGGCAAGCTCATCCGGTGTGTACCTCGGTATCTCTTGAGGCTGACTGTTGTTGGTTGCCTCCTGTTCCTCCTCATCCTGTTCCTCCTGCTCCTCGTCTTCTACGGGAGCATCGGTCATGTCCACGTCTTCCATCGGAGCATCATCCATGTCAATATCCTCATCGTCGTTGTGTCCGTTGGTGACTTGCGATTTGGGCTTGGCCTTGTCAGATGCAGGGTTGCCAATGAGGTCGTCCAGGTTCTGAAGGACCAGTTTCGATAACTTGTCATCCCAGTAACGAAGTCGCTTCTGGTTCTCGGCAAGGACCTTTTGGTTCTCCTCAAGCTTGTTCCGCATCTCAATCTCAACCGCCCTCGTCTCGTTCAACTCGGCATTCTTCTCATCCAGTTCCGCCTTGACCGCCTTGAGTTCCTTCTTCTTGGCAGCTAGGCCCTCCTCGGCTTCCCCCACGCGGGCCTGTAGCTCCTCGGCCCTCTCGCCCTGGTTGTTGACGTCGTCCTCAAGCTTCTCCAGGTCGTGCATCGCGGCATTGAGGTCTTTGGTAGCCTTGGCATGGTCCTTTTCCAGCTTGGTCTTCTGCTTCTCGGCCTTGGCTTTTCGGACCTCAGCATTCGAGGTTTCTTCATTGTGGGAAGCAATCTCCTCCTTGATCGAATCGACCTTGGTGCGCTGCGCACGCAGCTTCTCGCCACCAACCTCCATGATCTTGTCCTGCAGGGCTTTGATCTCCGCCTCCACACTGGAGGTTTCTCCGTGGAGCTTTTCAACCTCTTTGTTAAGCTTTGCAATCTCCTTCTCCAAAGCTGCGATACGGTTGTTGTCCGTGGCCGAAGGCTGGTGCTCTTTGCTAAGCTCTTTGATACGCCGCTGAAGGTCAGCCATGTTGCGATCGCCACTTCCGATCTCTAGCAAAATCTTTTGCATCTTGGTATCGATTTGTGGGATCTGGTCGTTTATCTCCTTGAGCCGAGTTTCGCACTCACGCTGATACTCCTGGAACTCCTGGAACTTGGACTCCCACGTATCCCGGTCGCCCTCAAGCTTATCGACTTGCTCCTTGGTGACGTCGGCGACGGCTTTTGACGACATCAGGCCCCTCTTGACCGTAGTTCCACCACCGGACATGGTACCCGACTTGTCGATGAGCTCACCGTCGAGGGTTACAACTCGCCATCGCTTAGCGCCGTATGCGATCCGGTTGGCTTGCGCGAGGTCGTTCGCAACCAAGGTATCTTGCATGGCATGGTAGAAAGCCGGACGGAACTTGTCTTCCTTGGCTTTGACCAAGTCGAATAAACGGGGAGCATTCTCTGGAGTCTGGATGGGCGATAGATCTCGCGCTCTCAGTTTATCCAAACATATGAAGTTACCACGCCCAAGGTTGTTCTTGCGTAGGTACTCGATGCACTGCTGACCAGCCTCGACAGTTTCGGTAACGAAGTTGTCGAGAGCGCCGCAAGCTGTTGAGATAGCAACATCGTACTTTTGATCGATCGTGCCGAGGTTTCCCAGTCGTCCGTGGAACCCATCGATTCGACCGGACTCTCTCATACGCATGAGGGCTGTAAGGACGTTGCTCCGGGTCTGAGTGTTAGACAGACTTGAACGAGCCTCGTCGGCCTTTTGGCGAGCGTTGGAGATTTTGGATCTCATTTTGGGCTCTTGCTCAGCAAGGACTTGCAGCTCCGACTGCATCTTCTCGGCTTCCTTCAACAGCTCGGCCTTTTCCCTCTCACAAGCCCTACCTTCTTTTTGTTTAGCAGCCTTGTTTTGCTCAATTGCAGCAATTTTGGATTGAAGGTCCTCCAGGGCAACTGCGCCGGCATTGGCCTTTTCTTGCAGGATGTTCAACTCGCTTTCGGCCACGGCGATTGCTGATTGCTTCTGGTTGATCTTCTCCATCCAGGGTTCCAAAGACTTTTGCTTGGCCGCAATTTGATCAGAGAAGGCCTGCGTCTTGCCCTTGAGACCCTCGCGGATCTTTGTGAGCTCGGCTTCGGCGACCTGCACTTGTTCCTCAAGCTCAGCGATCTCTTGTGTCCGGGTTTCAATCTCTTCTCCACACTCCACAATGGTTTCCTCGGCTTCCTTGGAAGAAGTCTCGGTGTTGTTGATGGTCTTCTCTAATTTTTTCTTCTTGTCCTCGAGGAACTTCCGTTTTTCATCAAACTTGACACGTTCTTGCTCGAACTTGGCTAGTTCCTTGACTAAAGCTTGTGTTTGCTTCTCCTGGGCTTCGAACTCTTTGCTTCCCTTGGCATAATCCTTTTCAAGACTCTTGATCGTCTCTTGGCTGCCTTGGTGCTTTTCTAGCTCAGTGTCGAGTTGTGCTTGCATCTGGCTGATTGCTTCTTGAGTAACCGTGATGTTGTTGTTGCACTCATGCAGGAAGAGCTGGTAGAGAGCAGACTGCTTCATCGCCAACTCGTTCTCATCTCGAACGTAAGCAAGTGCTTTGTCCTTCTTATCCTCGAGACCGTTCTTCTCTTTCTCAACGTGCTGAACACGGCCGCTCTTTTCCATGCAGATGTCGTTGAGGGTCTCGACTTCCGTGGCAGACTCTTCAATCGGAGCTTTGTATTTAGATGTGCCGATGATGTCTTCTAGATACTCAAGTAGACCGTCTTCGTGTTCGTTGCCCGCTTTGGGCTTCATCTGCGCAATTGACTCGACTTCACCCTGAAGAATCAGGAATCGCTTGTGATCCAAATCAACCCCACGGTCGCGGAGGAGAGTCGTGACCGTTGTAAAGTTCGACTCCTTGTTGTTGATGTAATATTTGCTCGAATTATTTCGGAATGCCTTTCGGGAGATAATAAGCTGAGAATCCGGGATGATTTCGTGTCCACCGCCCGGCTAAGAAATGTTAACGAAATGCCGCCTCCTTCTGCTCGGCTTACTCACCTGGTCCAAGACCTCTTGAAAGTGAACTGCGACCTCGCAATGGTCCAGATTCGGATGTTGCGCAGAGTTGTGGATCAAGGCGGAGACTTTGCCTTGTCGCATCTTGCTCGCTCTGAAGCCGAAAACAAATAGCAGGGAGTCGATAACGTTCGACTTGCCAGATCCGTTGGGACCAACAACAGACGAGAAGGATGCGTGAAATGGTCCAACCTCTTGTCTCCCTGCATAACTCTTGAAATTGTTGAGAATCAGATGGGTAAGAACAATTCGAGGTTTCGGCGTTGTATCCTCAACGACGGGGATAGCCATTGTCCGCGCCTTCAGCACGATATCCATCGGCTTCTCCAGGATCGTATCCATGGGTTTGATCGGCTTGATGGTGGCTTGTGTGTCGTCCGGACCCTGACTAGTATTCACACTCGTGGCGGTGACATCCCCCAGTGGAGTATCATTGAGTTGCGAAGGCTCTGGTGATGTAGATATTTTGGGCGTAGGAGGTGCCAGGTCAGGCACTGATGCCATCGAGCTCCTCGACACGGCGCTCTTGCGTTTCTGGGGCGACGACTTCTTCGGCGGTGAGTCTGGGTCTGCTTTGATCGTTTGGTCGGCCTCGAAAACCTCGCTGGGCTCGATTGACGCAGGGGGTAATGGCGTTTTCTTTGCCCGACCTCGGGTCCGGGTACCGGCAGTAGGAGCAGCGGCCGGCGCAGATGACTTACGCCCGCTCCTTGTTTGTCGCCTCGGGCTCTTCGACGGTGCTGGCTCAAACTCTTCTTCATCGTCTTGATGGATCTTGGTGCTATTGGCGATCTCGTCCTCGTCGTCAGAGTCGATAACGGCATTGCGCCGGGCTGCGGCACGCCGAGACGGCCGGGTTGGTGATGCGGACGACATGATATTGCGCCGTCCTATGAACTGAGTTTAGCCGGCGATTGAAACTAGATAGCTGTGGTGTTGGACACGCTGAGTCGCTATGCCCTTGACGTGTCGGTGTTGGGAAAATGTTCTGGAAATGGTTGCGCCCCGCGTTTGTTTGGAAATGTCCTAATGTGGTTTGTAAACAAAGCGCAGCCGCCGCACCCCACGCGGCGGCTGAGGCCCACGGATCCACGTGACTGCGCGCTTGTACCTCCCGCTAAATGATCGCTACCTTAGTTCGCGATAGCTTCAGCATCTTTTGAGCTCCAGCTGCGACCTCTCACCACAACTTGCAGATATTTTTTTGCTGGATCGAAGCTACCATGTTCGACTATACCAACCTTTACGAGGTTTTTCCTGCTGGTTTAGCAAACCCGTACGACCGCAATCTGCAGCACGAAATCGATTCGAATAGGAAGAGTCTCGATGGTGTACTGTTTATTGATCGCGTCCTGAGGGCGGTAGGCATTTCTAAGGGTACGTTCTTACCGGTGACCAACCCACCATGCCCGACTCTGACGCTTTGTAGTAAAAGTCTACCCCCCAAAGACCGACAATGCATTGAAGCAACTGCACCAACAAGTCTGCGAAGCAAACATGTCGATCCATCACAAGCTCTCCTTGTTTTACTACATTCTCCTTGATTTCGACGAAACGGCTGGCAACATTGTGTCGGAGGTCTTTGCAGAAGTATCTGGAATACCGAAGAAGTACCAAATCTTCATGAAGGGCTTGTGGTATATGGACAAGCAAGATTTCCCAGTACGTCCTCTCACGCGCTAAGAATCGCGGCGACTAACAGGGCTTCAGCAAGCACTCGAATATGTCGCTCACCCATCCCTCATTCCCGACTTTCCGGACGACATCATCACCGTCCTCGTTCGCCACGCTCCAGACCATGACTATACTCTAGCTCTCTCTTACTTTCAGGCTGTTCAACCGATCCTCAAAACCTCAGCAGCTCTTGGGCTCCTTTTCGACGCCATGGCTAGCACGAACGTGACAGAGGCTTTGTTCTACTCTCGCACGCATCCTACGCATACCCGCGAATTGCTCTTTCAGCGATTGATTGCATCAGTTTTAGACGGGGAGCGAAGCGAAGACTACGCCAGCCGTGCCAGTGAGCTCGCGTTTCTGCCTCTGGACACGGCCGAGGAAGGGTGGTTCGAGGAATACCTGACGACTGGTGATGGAAAGGCTCACAAGAAGGCCAAGGATACGATACTGATTCGCAAAATCGTTTGCGACCGGGTCTCTGAGGTGTCAACCCAGCGAATAGGGGGCCAATGGGCCAGTGTTCTTGAGGGAATACAAGAGGGGATGAAAGGGCACGCTGAGTGAAGGACCGCTCAGTCTTGATAGTCTCACTTTGATTTGAGCATAGCGACGGCGTTGATTGTATATTTTGCCATACCTAGAGGGGAATAGAAGTTCCGACAAAGGCAATTCGGAAAGGCTTACTCGGGCGCGTCTGTCGGGTTGAGTCCAATCATGGTTGTCGAGTCGCATAAGATCAGCCTTCTATGTGACCGCAGTGCTCTCAATGAGTGTCTGTGAAACGATGTGTAACTCGGCTCCAGGATCTTGATCTTGCCGAAGCCTACGGGTGAATAATGTGGTGTTGAAGTTCGTCGCAACTCCGATGATCGGTTGAAGTCGGATGAAGGTGCAGCATCATCCCCACACTTAATAATCACAAATGGGGAAGCTCAAGATCCAGACACTTATTGAAATGTCACCATCCGCACCACAACGCCACGAAATAGAATCCATCATCAACACTAGCCGACATGTCTCGAACCCCCGTTTTCACCAAAAAGGCCCCCGCGCCCATGCCCGTCTTCAACCAAGCAATTGTCGCCAACGGCTTCGTCTACACCTCAGGTTCAATCGCGCAGTGCCCCGAGACCGGCAAGATCATCGACGGCGACATTCAAGCGCACACTGTAGGTTTTTCTGAGTGTAAAAACAGCCTCTCTCTCGCCGCCGGCTAACTTGGCACTCCAATAGCACCGCTGCATCAAGAACCTAGCGGCTGTGCTCGAAGAAGCCGGATCCAGCATCAACGACGTGGTCGAGGTCAACGTCTTCCTCGCTGACATGGGCGACTTCGCAAAGATGAATGAGGTGTATCAGACTTACTTTGGCGACGTAAAGCCTGCAAGGACGTAAGTTGAGTCTGCGATTGCCAGTAATTGGCAGTTAATGTCATGTTAACTCTGTCGTAGATGCGTGGCTGTAAAGACTCTTCCTCAGAACACGGATGTTGAGATCAAATGTGTCGGTGTTGTCACCAAGCCTCGATCAAAACTATAGTTCAATAGATTGCAAGAATTACCGACTGTTCGGGGGATTTGATGTTGATCACCCAAGTTCTCGAACGTCTACATTGAGTTTTCATCTGTACCGATGTACGGCTACCTATCATGAATACAGCGATCTAAAGACAGACGCCTCCAAATGAGTTACAAACCAGCCTATTAAGGAGAAGCGAGAGGCAGGGTTTCATTTCTTATCCCGGTAGTGGCATCACCAAATCACCGTGAAAGCGTAGCATTGTGCCCATGTTAGCCCATGCGCGAGAGCACTTCAACACTGAATTGGCCCCTGAATCACTCAAAGAGAGAAGATATGATGACTTGAAACTTGGCCCCGTAGTGTAATGTCATGGGGTTGAGAGAGTCCTTGAGCTTAGCTAAGTGTCCATGGCCTTAATCCTGGCTGGTGTTGCTCTTCTGTTTGGTCTTATCCTAATAGGTAAGATGATTAACAGTCTCAAAATCGCCTTGTCTAACATAAACATTCTAGCTAGCTCCAGAGTGGTATTGTTATCTTCTCGCCTCCAACCACAGCAACTTCTTCGAACTCCTCCTCCTCGTCCCTATAGGTATCCTCCCTTTCTGCTTCTCCCCTGAAAACGCTTTCCTCTCAGACCCGCTTCTTTATACTGTCTAAGACAATCGTCTGGGCATACAACCCGTCGTTTGACTCCTGATAACGTGTTTTCCATGCTTCAAACTGTATCCATATGTCAGCTCATCAATCTCGGCATAAGAAGACGTTCGATCAAGAGTAGCATGGAGATAAATCAGATTTGAGCTTTGGAGTGACGCCATGGTGTTGGGTCCTCCGCTGGGCTTAAAGAATCGGAAAGCAATGGCCAGAGACTCACCTCAATTTTAGTTGCCAAGAAATTATATATCAAGCCGACATCAGATGCACATAAAACAGGACGAGCAATTCCTGATTTTCCTGTCATCGAACTCTAGTACCCGGCCATCGGTAACGTTCCAGCCAGCGATGATAGTGAAGAGCCGCCAGCCTACACAGGAAATACACTTAAAACTGTTGTGGCCATCGCTGCTGCGCATTTCCCAAACGACATGAGGCCGTAACACGTTCTCGAAAGTACCAAGCCATTGCTCCTGGAAAGGATTACAGCTTGGACAATGTGCAATGCGAAGTCAACTTTCCACCCACCAAGTTCAACGCTACAGTCAATCTCCAGAAGCGTAATCTCACGGTGACTCCCACAAACGAAGCTGATACCACCGATATCTATCCTAGTCAGTATCTGAAGAGAGTTTTGCTAACGACGAAACGAACATGTGCGTTTCGATGGTGGGGACAGCTTTTCATGCTTCCACCATAGACTTTTACTCATCAACTAACACTACTGACAACTTACCATCTGGCTCGGATGTCTTCGAGGACGAACATGAAAAAAACAATGAAGGCGATGCAACGTTTTCTTTCTCCTATGGCGAGGGCGGAGACGAGGGTATTTGCACTGACGATTTGCCGAAAGTCTCCGATCATGAGTTGTGCTGAATCATATGTCTCGAGCATATCACCTGTCATGACTTTGATGGAGTTCTCGATGCCTCGAGGACGATTTTGTCATCAGCCAGGTTGTTTTAGTTGAGTCTTGACTGTAACTAGGGACACAAAACAAAGTCGTCAATAGAAGCTATCAAAGGGTACCGTACACCGTACTGTTGAGTTTTCCCTTGCGAAGCCGTGGGTTCCCACAATGAGCATCTAAGTGTTTCTATGCGACAACGGGCGAAAGTTTTCCACATGTCCTGGCTGGATGCAAAAGTCAAGGCCAGCAGTCAAGCCTCCTTGTTGATATGAATAAAATTCAATCTAATATCCAAGATGATGTTTGCATGATGGGGCGAAAGTAGAGCGCCTTGGAAAACATTGTTTTTGCTAAAAGAGCTTCTCCCATAGGACCCTTGGCGTCTGCATGATCATCTGCCTGGTTGTCGGCCCGGGGTACTCTGACGGCGCCTGCTCAACAGAAAACATATCTTCCATCCCGTTTGAACTGTGGATCGAGATTTTTGGTATCTGTTCAAGAACTCTGGCCGAATCAACTTGTATTAGGTCAGGATCTGAACAAGTCGCCTGGGTATTGTCTCTTGCTGTGATCCAGACATCATTCGCGTCAAGGGGCCAGAAATTTAGACCATGTATCTTGTGAGGCGTCGAACCAGCAACGAAGAAGATATAGCGTGGAGCTCCACAAGATAAAAGGATCCGAATGGCATCGTAGAGATTCTCCGGGCGGTCTTGGGGGTCCATGCTCACGAGGATTTGAAGAATACGCGCCCAAAGCTCGTTCGTAAAAGATCCGGCAGAAGCTGGCAAGATAAGACGTTTCGCGATTTCCTGGAGCCATGCCAGGTTGATGGTATTTGTCTCCTCCAGGATCGGCTCGTCCGTTTTCGAAACCATTATAACAACTTGCGAAGATAAGCAGTCACAAAGGATATCACTCTCTCTTGCCGTTAACTCTTTCACATGGTTGTTGTTGCGATGCTGCAGAGCGTTTCCTGAGGCGGGTACACTGAGGCCGAGTCGACTAATCAAGTTGCCAGCTAATCCGCAATTCTGATCAATTCTCAATCTAGCGAGGCCAAAACTATAACTGTCGGCCGCCTCATAGCACCGGTGAAAGGATGCAAGCAGTTCGAAATGTGGACGGTTGAAATCTCGACTCACAGATTCTAAAGCCACATCCCCTACAGCAGTGAAGCAAACGGCGATGTATAGCATCAATCTTAAGTACCTGGGCTCCGACAACTCTTTCAATTGCGACGCTTCATGTAGGGCCCGCAAAAAGAATTGCTCCGCTAATGATAGATATGCTTGCAACCTCACGCCGTTAACCGATTCAGACATTCCCGCTGCTGCTGGAAACGCGTTGATCGTTTCGGAAGCCATCAAGGCCATGTATCCCTCTGCAAGTGCCGACCTTGGATCGAAACCTTCGCGCCTACGACTCTTCAGAGTTGTTTCAACCTGAGGCAAACTTAGAAAGTCGCAGACTGATCGATGAAGAAAGCCAACATTCATGCCACAAGAGGAGCCGCCTTCGAATACTTCATAAACATGGATCAAGTCTTTGCATTTCGCGATAAGTCGATCTCGATGCACATCATCGTTAGTCTGGCATAAAGTCCCAATTAGAGCATCCAGAGAGCTATTGAGATGCTCAGCTGCATTTATGACATTTTGATCTTGTGGCCAACTTTTCTTCTCCATGGAAAGCTTGTGAGCAGCGGCCTTACATCCGGGGAAGAGTAATTCGTAGAAGGTTTGCGTAGAGTCCTGGATCGTCTGAATGGCAAGTACAAGACGTGATGGTAAAGCATTCCGGGAATGTGTCAACACGCCAAGTATTTCGGCGGTTTCAGTCTGATAGATCGGATCGATCGAGTCCAGCATGGCTTGGAAGTAATCTTCTAATTCCGTCGGGAACTCTGCTAGTCGCCGCCTTAATGTCGGAATGTCATCCAAGTGCTGAAGGCCACGCAACAATGACCGCGTTACCAGATACACCCAGAGAAACACGCCATCTGCTCGCGAGCCGATCTCTGTCTGGAACGATGCGGCATCTTCGGGGGATGCCGCCGTAAGGGCCTGATATTGTTTGCTCTGAGCCAGGTTATCCTGAACATAGCCGATAATGTCGTCTCTTGTCAGCTCGTGGACGTGTAGCTGCCATTTCAAGTGGCCAAAAGCTTGTCGAAACTGAATCCAAGGCCTGCTCGAGACACAGAGCTTGATATCATCAGACTCGGCGATGGAATTCACAATAGCGATGAGTTCGTTGGGATCTCCCCGAAACTCATCAAGGCCATCAATGAAGAAACAAAACTTGGCAGGCAACGCTTGAATCCTAGCAAGTCTCTGGAAACAGCCTCTCAATTCCTCCAGGGTCCAGGATTCCAGATAACAAAACTTGGATTCGTCCATTCTGTGCGGGCACAATTGGTAGACAAGATCCGGCTTTTTCATTAGAATCTGGAACAGCAGAGTTCGGAACAGCCCATCCAGCCCACGTTGCAGATCGGTGCCGAGGCTCCAAAAGAAATGTTTGACGACTACCAAGGCCTGGCCTTCAGCCCACTCTTGAAGCAATTCCAGAGTCCTAGTCTCCCGGGTAAGGAGCTTCATCAATGTGGACTTTCCGGATCCAGCCTTTCCTTCAATCCAATACACACCAGACCCAGCCTTGAGCCAAGCAGGGAGCGATGTTTTGTCACCGTACAGGCTCCATTGAAAGGTGTTTCGATGCGCTTCGTGGATCGTCCCGAGTCTGAGTGAGATCTGCTTGAAATGTAGGCTCTTAAGCACATGTTCCATGCGATGTCGCAGAGAAGCAGTCGCAGTTAGGCGCTGGACTTCATCTGCGAGATTCTTGAGTTCTTCGTTGATGTCTCCTCGAGAACTTGAGTGCTCTTCGAGGCTTTGGAGGCGTTGAGAGATAGCCTCCAGCTTGTTGGCGAGCTGGGTAGAGTCATCAACAACATCCGAGTTTAGTGTACTGGCTTGAGCCAAGGTTCTGCTTCGAGATTGTCTAAAACGCAGTCAGTTGAGTTATATCAAAGATGCACCGGGGCATGGCTCTATTCTAAGCAGTTCTTACCTGACGGTTGTGAGGAGGGACAGTAAGATTTGATCTCGTAGCTTGAATAGACGTCGCTGGAGCTCCTCGATTTTCGATTTTCCGAGCAATACTCGCAAGATTTGGCGAAATTTGGAAGGACGGCTTGCGCCTGAAGCTCTCTTCAACTTGTTTAGCTCGGCTTCGAGATCAACTGCCAGTTCACGAGCAGTACGGAGAAGTCTCTCAAGATTCTGGTCAATCTGGCCCGCAGGCGCAGCTTGAAGAACTCGGCAACGCTCCTGAACATCTTGAGATATGACCAGCAAGTCTTGTTGATCCACTAGCAAGCCGTCGGCAGATTTATAGGCTTTCCAGAGTAGCGACGCCCCCTGCAGCCCCATCGTCGCAAATTGAGCGATGCTCGCAGCAACGCCAAGCGCGGCGAGGGCTTCTGCCATGGCATTACCGTAAGAGTTGTATTAGAGAGCGAAATAGCGAGGACTGTAAGGTAGCGATTTCTTTTTTGGACCAAAGCCAGAGAGAGGAAATTTTCAGGATGGCGAGCCGCCAGAGTCTCTCACTGCCTCGCGCTGCTCAGCCATGATGGCGGCTAAGGCACGCTGACGTCTAATGCGACCTGCATGATGTGGCGTGTTGTCGGTGTGCTGCCTTTTCCCAAACAAGGCAGAAAAGGCAACCACGAGAATGCCTAGGCTTAAGTAATCAACGAATACCGTCAATAGTTCGTCCACACTTGTGGTTTAATTAAGTAAAGCTGCGTAGAAAATGAAGGTCACACGGTGGGCGGCAGCTTCCAGCTTTGCTTCTTCTAATGGGGGCCCATAAAGGTGTTCCTCTCTAAAATTAAGAACCACATCAAGAGGGATAAAACTGATCTCGAGCCGAAGGCGAGGAGGACCCCCGGTAGGGCCGCCGGAGGCATGAGAGGAGCTTTGCGTTCCCCAAAAGGCAATGATACGGAGAGGGATGTTACTATCGTGTCTTCACACACAAGGTCATGAAAATGAGGTTCTAGAAGGACGATTTCTCTAACTACAGTGGAGAGTCCCTGGCCAAGGTCCTCGGGCACGAATGCCTGAGGCTGCCAAGGACCATTGTGGCTACTACCATATTACATTATGCATTAAGCAAGGACTTCAGTTGTTGGCACGACCTAGTTCTATTTAGAATGTTCAATTGCATCTAAAATATTAAAGCCTTGGTATTGGTTGACAATCTCTTGGAAGCCTTAGCCTAATCAACCAGTCTTTCAAGAAAAGGATCAAATAGATGTAGTAATGGCTTCGGGGACAAGAACCTATTGAAACACTAAACCCGTAAGAATCCCTTCTTCCTCGCTATTTCTGTCATTCCGTCTCTTCTTCAGGCCGACGATACTTGAACCCAGCTCCGGCTACTCTTGCGATAACTCGCCAATTCCGTGTATTTTAGTATGGAATGTTTGCCATCCACTGATCGTACTGGCATGTTGTTGATGAGTCCTCAACTTTCACGTAACGAGGAACCAGCTTGGTGTTTTAGTCAGGGACGAACGTATTCTCCAGATATTTGCCTCCATTCAAGGTATTCAGGATGGTTCCCTAGGCACGAAGTCGCGGTATACTCCAAATGAAGTCCCTCCCCCGTGAACGAAAGTCTGAGTAATCTCAGTTATAACACCAGATAGGAATTAATTGAGTCACATCGCTAAACTCTAAATACATATGGAACTTTTGACATGTTTTCGGTCGTAAGGCCCATTACCCACATCGAAAACGCTATATGTGGTCTACTATCCCAGCCGGACAAACAACCAGAGCCATCGACCGCCACCTCTTCCACTGCTCGGTCAGAATCTCATGAGACCCCGGCTTCTCCTCCTTGACGGCCTGAACATCGTACTGCCAAGGCTTCCCCACACTCGTAAAATGAAGCACCTTCACCTGCAGGAAGAGATTGTACAAATCCCAATCCGACACACGCTTCTCCGATATAGATCTCCGCTCCGACCACACGGGAACGTTCCAGTCCTCCCAGTGGCTGTTCAGGGTGACGTAGTTTCCCGGGATGTGGTGGGTGGTGTTGGGAAAGAGCCGGTTCACAATGTCCATGTCGTATTGGTGGGGGGTGACTTGTTGCATTGCGGACTGGACCGTCTGCCATATCGCGATGCTTGGCTGGATGAGCATCAGGGTGCTGCTCAGGAACGGGTGGTCAAGCCAGTAAGCGTCCGGCGCAAGGAAATTGGCGGGCGGGAGGTCGAACAGGTCGTCGAGGCTCTGCAAGATGAGCTGATCCGCATCAAGCACCAGGATCCGCCGCAGCGTCGGGTCTATCTCGTGCATCCTGAACGCGGCGAGCTTGAGCAGACAGCCTTTGTAGTAGTCGATGCTCTCCTCGTGAAGCGGCATCGGCTCCTCCTCCACGACCGTCGCTCCCAAGCCCTGCATGGCGGTGTGGTACTCCTCCGAGACATCGGAAGAAAGCAGGACGACAACTCGGTGCCTCGTCGAGAGCACCCGTTTTAAAATGAAAATGTTGACCAGGACGGAGCACGCATAGGCGTCTTGCGTGGCGTAAAATACGTAGGCGTAGGGGCTGCTGTCGGGGACATGACTGACGTGGAAGGTGTGGTCCAGGGCCGCGGAAAAGGAGAGACGGAAGAAGTACAAGCTGCCTAGGATGACGATCGTCGCCAAGATCGTGACGAGCGTGGTGTTGGGCCGCACGCCACGAGTGAGGAGCATCGTCTCTGGGAACTCGCTCGGATCGAGTGAGTGAAACTGGAGAGTGAATGGAACGAAGGACGAAAGAAGACGACGAGTGAAACGAATGAAACCACCTGGGTCAAGTCAAACGGGAAAGGAAAGGCCAAGGTAAGGAATGTTCGGAAATTCCGTGTTCGGGGGGGG
>JAMYIC010000591.1:0-16635 GCA_024112705.1 Microcera coccophila
CCCCCCCCCCCCCCCCCCCAAGGAAGAAAAACCCGTCCGCCATCCATAATGCGATGCTCATTGCCATCCATGGTGATGGATTCTGGTTCAACAGACGTTGCCCCCCCTCCCCTCCATCGAAGTCCCGATCTTCCATGTTCCCTTGCTCTCTCCCCCCGGGGGTGCAGTCGCACAGGTACACAGGGTCAAACTAGATCGTGCTCGCACCCAATGCGGAATGCCTCTCTAAATCTTGGGGCGTGGCTGATAAACTAGGAGGCGGATGTCGAACCAAGGTCGACCTTCTTCAATTGTTCTGGTTCATCTGCAGTAGCTAAAAAATCCAGGTCTTATAATGCCGAAATTGGTCTCGTATTGAGAGCCAAAGCAAGACAATGACGACGAAGGTTCTGCAAGCGACATATGATGAGGCAGGTGAAATTGTTAAGGAAATATTAACATGTCGCGCTGGTTCTCTCTCTCAAATCGCGCTGCTGCGTTGGTCGTTGGTCGTTGGTGGTTGGATCGCTGGTTCGTTGGTGGGGAAGGGTGGAACGGCCCTTAGCCCTTAGCCCGGGCCCCCTTCAAGGTTGTGGGAAGGGGGCCTTCCACTTGGGTTCCATCTCAACGGTCATCAGCCCACTGTGCGAGTAACTGTGCGTGCGCGTGTCCTCGTACAGTATGTATTCCCCACTTAGCGCTTCGGTCAGGGTCCAGGGTTGGCCTTTTTTTCACCTCCAGGTTTTGCATGGATGCAGGCGTTTAGAAACTCTATCGACCGCACTGTAGCATCCGGATCGCGTGTTTTTGTCGTCAGCGCACTTTGGAAGCTTTGCCTCCGACCTTTTGGGCGAGAGTATCGGCCGAGCTCCAGCGCGGCTATCGATGGTACGGAACCCGCGTTGTCGTGAGCTACCTAACCTAGTTGACCACCCAGGAACTAAAATGACGATTTCGCGCTGACACGGCACAAGCACAAGCCTCAAGAGGCACGGCCACAAGGCATAGCTGCATAACATCTGTGAATATGCAGCCATCATCCAGACTCCGACAGGTCCAACACCAACGCCATGCATTGAAAGCATTCTCACATGTCGCTTCTTACTCGACATGGACGGACATGGGCGGCCGACTCGGCAGCTGATTCGCTGCCCCGGCCATGCCCCAAACGAATTTGCCCCCTACTCCTCAGTTCAAGCTTTCTGAAAGGAGACTCTCGCATCGTCTGTGACCACGAACAGGTCTTGACCCTTGGGACAGGCCAGGCCAGGCCAGGCCCGGGGGGACCAGAGGCGAAATCCAGCTCAAGGAGCTCTAGGGATAGCCGGCAAACTGGCCTTCATCGAGATTCACACGCCAAGATGCCGCCCTAAACGGTTGTTTCCTATTCCTCATAGGGGTCGACCTTCACCTCCCATGTAACCTTCGAGGGACGCTGCAGCGACTTCTGAGATCTGCTCCAGCGACCTACTCCCGTTACATACGATACGTCTGAGATGGGCTCAGGTGGCCTGCCTGTGCCACTTTGCCCGCCCGCGCTCTTTTCGGGTGTCCCATGTTGGAGTCATGGTGAATGCTCCGTACATCCAAGGGCTTTTTGAAACAATTCCCTCAATAGCAAAAAGTGACGATGTTCGCTCGAAAAGCCATGCTCCGGAGCCTGCAGAGCTGGCGACTCAATTGACGCCATGTCAACGGATAAAAAGAAACAGACCCTCTTTCCCCCCGGTTTCATTTGAGCCTTCTCTCAATTAGTGCTTGGAGTGTGCTCAGTCGCGCGGCTACGGCACACGATTGCGGATTCATGGCCAGAGCTCATAGGCTCTGACCGGCCGAGATTGTCTTCACCACCCATGGCCATAGGTCAGAAGTTTAAGACCTATATCAAGAGCTCATTATAGCCATGGTCACAGAGTGCCCCCTTCTTCCTCAGTCCCCACGCATGCCGACACACCAGAGCTCTATTTAACATTGCCCGTTTCTTGTCCAGCACCCGGTGTACAGTGCTAGATCAGAGCCGCACTTGAGCATTTGGCCTATGACGACCATGTTGTCACGAAATGATTGTCTTCTAGTCAATATCACAGTGCGTTCATTGCAGTGAGCTTGACCAACAGAATTTCCTATGAGATAGACAAGGGTTTTAAGGTTTGCGAGCCTGCATAGTACATTCCTCACCTTGAAAGTTGCAGCAGGATGGGATGGTGTCACGGACAGCCCTGACAAGTCAAAGCTACAACATCTGCTGCCGAAGAGTCCCGCCGCATGCCTCCTCACGGGCCCACTTTTCTCCAGATTCGCAGCGAGTGAGCATACTTCGAGCCGGGGACCCATGCTCGCACTTTCTTTGGTGGACCGTTTCCAGGCGACGATCTCTGCACGCATTGCATGGACAAAGAGACTTGACTCGCCCGTCACCATATCTTCCGTTGAATTGTGTTCCTGGGGAAACGGCCGCGGCCGAACAGCTTACCTTGTTCGAGCCGGCTCTTGAACAAGCAACGTGCATACGGTGCTAAGTCAGATGCATCTTAGGGGTCTTCCGGATGTCGCCCCGCCCCGCCAAATGCGGGTGGATTCCATCCCGAGCGGATACCACGCGACAAAATGACTTGAACGCAGTCCAAACTCCCATCAGGCGAGACATTCCGCGACGCATGTGGACGTTGGGTAAAAGCAAGTCGAAACGCCAAGGCTCAACTCCAATACTTTGTTGTATCGCGAAACAATGATTGACATATCCACCGTCCGTCTCAGGTGCGATGGAAAGACGCTACTGTACTACGTTCAACCGTTAGATGGGACGATATCTCCCCTTGCATATCGAACTAGCGAGGCCGAAGAAGCAAGCAAGCCGTTAACAATGCATATCTTTGCTCGGCGGCATGGTCTAGCCCAGGACTTGAAAAAAGGAAACAAGAAACCACAACGAAACTATGAATGGCCCACACTAAATTCCGATGCGTCCCTTGATTAGAGGAACGTGGCAAGGCCTGAATGACGTTAACAGACAGTGTGGCTCAGGAACCTTTGGACCGTCTTGAAGAGCCAGTCGCGACTGAACCAGAAGATTGCCATGACATTATGTCCTTTGACTCGATGGTCTAGACCGAGATCTTGCTAGCATTCTAGCGAACTAAGCGCAATTTCCCATCCTCGTTGAGCTCTTTAAGGCGAGGAGGGATGGCCCTTGCCCGGACGCTCGTCCCATGCACAATTGACAAGGGATAAACCAATGTCGTGCACCAATCCCAGTGGACAGACCACTGACTGTCTGTTGTAGGCAACGCACCCCGAAATCAATTCAGGCAATACCAGTCATCGAGTCAAGTCCCCACGACGCTGTGGTGCTCCTGGTTGGACGCTGTTCCACCTCGAGTGCTCTCATGACATTGGTTCAGCCCTATTGGAGTCGTGATCAAGTGATTTGCCCTGCTTGGAGCGCATCGGCTTTCAGGCCTCATGACGAGTACAAAGTTGACTTGGATCGGCATGGGTGGATTGCCTATGCAGCTAAACTGATCCCCGATGAAGAGGTTTAAACTTGCGAGGTCACCATCGCGAACTAGCACAACCTGGTTACGAGGAACGGTCCATGGACTTTTGATGCCCACCGCAGACGGCCGCAGAGACCGTGCATACGGCATGCAGATTCGTCCCTACATTCGCAACTGATGGCCCACAGATGGGTACCCTGAACTAAGATTGTGGCTTGCTCTCTACCACTCGGATGTCTCAAGTCATGAGCCTAACATGTCAAACCTACAAAGGTACTCGACTTGGGTCTATGAGAACGAAGTTGTTCGTAAGGTGAAATTGGCCAAGATACTTACTCAACCACCGATGAGTCCCGGTCGTTTGCGGAGAGCGTCTCGCCCTCAAACGAGTTACATTTGCGAGAGTCGGCTGCTTTCTGACCGGTCCCGTTCTATTTCCTGCGGAAATAAAGTGCGGCTGCGCCAGTAGTGCTTTGCGTCTGCAACCCTCAGCCCAGACCGGTCGCTGCCGCTGGCGATCGTCTCTAGTATTACTTCTTAGGTTTGAATGAACCAGTCAGCGCCGCAGTAACGGATGTTGCGGCGGTAGTCCACGTTCCAAGGACTACCGAAGGTTTGCGGCATCCGTTACGCCTCCCGCGCACGAACGCCATAGCTGCAAGACGATGCCGAGCCGCTATACGCATGCGGCAGACTATTTCGCATTTGAATCGCCGGCTCACGAAAGGGTTATAGACGGCTTGGTGGCGCCTCTAGAACTTTCCAAAACGAGGAAGGCGACCCTCCACCATGGAATAGACAGGAGTTTTATCACTTGTGATATCTCAACGCGCCTCGCAGATCGCAAGTGCTGCTTAGATGCAAGGCGTGACGCGAAAACGGACGCCTAACGATGCATCCTACAATATGCCTCAAAAAGAAAAAAAAGGAAAAAACACGCCCCTCCCCCCCTTCTCAATTTTCGGCTTGTCTACCTAGCCTCGCGTCTATTTCCTTCTTTAACGGATTGACGACTTGGTCAGCATCACGAGATATTATGCAGCGTAGCCAAGGAGAAATAACCACCCTCGCTAGTGAACAAAATTTAAGGTTCCAATCTTCGGTTGTCGACATCGATATCACATGCTCGATCGGATACGACATGCGTTGATGTCGTGGTCGGCCCGCCCTCGCCTTCACACTCCTCGGTTGACTAACTGAGAGCCTAGTAACGTTGGACTCAAATGTTCGGCGTTTCTTTCCCCGCATACCTGCTTTGAGCACCTTGCATCGAAGGAGTGGTCGACCACGATTGAGAGCCTTCTTGTGGGGCCTACAAAACCGGCCTGTTCACGTTACAGACGTCACTCCATCTTGCAAACTTTGACAGGACACGGTAGGGTAGTAGCCGAGGCGGGTATGATTTAACGTGACAGTCCCCATCTCGATGCCGGGTGTCAAACCGCCACGGCGCCGACAAGCTACCATGGCGCACTGGTGATGTGTTACCTGAAACCCCCTGTGGCTGGGGTAGGGGAGACTTCGGGGAGAATGAGTCGCCTCAACGTTCCGAGTCTGGGGACGTTGTCAGTTGTGTAACCGGAGCTATGCGATTCGAGCCAGAGAGGTGCAGAGGTCCTTGGTGTGGCGCCGCCATGTCTCGCCAGCAGGGAGACGAGAAGCTAACGCAGTCATGGTGCCTTAGCCAAGACAAACGCATGGATGCACTCCATGGGCCATGGAGAACCTCGATGCGCAACGATAGGACTAACACGGATTTACCAACAGTTTGATTCAGGCTTTCGGAGCTTTCTTGGCCATGGTGATTGTTGTCACCAAGAGTGCTATGAGTTTCGCTATGAATGTGGTAACCACCTAACTAACCCCTTCGCCGTATTCCAAAATCCCGCTTCCCCACAGCCTCAACCTCAATCCATCACATTCCTTCTCATCTCGTCTCATCTCGTCTCATCTCGTCCCGTCTCGCCGCACCTCGTCGCCGTTGTCACAGGAAGTTGTTCTGCTAGAGCCAGTCATCGTCATCGGAATCCCCCTCCGCGTCAATTAAGGCCATCTGCACAAAGTTTCGTACCCACGCCGCCTGTGCTTCGTCAAGCCCCTCTTGGTTCTGCCCCTGATTCCGCTGTTGCTGCGGCCGCTGTCGTTGGTTCTGGTTCTGATTCTGAACCAGATTCTGTGGGTTCGGCCGATTGCCACCTCCACGGCCGCCTCTTCCTCTCCCACCTGCCCGTCCGGCTCTGGCGCCGCCGCCTCTACGGCCTCGTCCTGCGGCGGCGGGTCGGGCTGGTTGATTTTGACGGTTGGCCGGCACTGCTGGTGCGTCTGGCGCAGCTGGTGGCACAGCACGTTGGTCGTTCTGGGCACGTCGGGGTTGGTTATCCATGAGGCGGAGGACTAACGGGGCTTCACGTGCAACTGCAACAGGTCGGCCTTGGTCATCGAGCAACCTCATCTCATCACCGTTGGTGTCATCTTGCTCTGTGTCGCTCTCGTCGGATTCGATCGGCCCCGGAAGCACTCCGATCTCGTTCGGCTCCGGGTGGTTGGCACCGTCCGCACGGCCTCCGACAAACCCTAATCCCACATCATTGCCATCTCCACCCTCTAACTCCCACAAACGCATGTAACACGATGTGACTTTTCCATCAGACTGGGTATTGTAGTGACGATAAGGGTTCGTTGGATCCAACCAGGATGAGCACAAATAGCAGAAATGGGTATCGCACCGTGAACAGATCATGTGGTTACATCCATGAGTCTTCTGAGCGGGCGCACTACAGGTTGGACACGGGCTGGTGTGAAGCTGGAGATACTCGAGCGAGGCCTTCTCTTCTTCCGTAAGCTCATCCTTGTTGCGCTTGGGGGTGCAGTAAACGAACTCGCCGTGCCAGGATTGCAAGCATTGACTGCAAAACGCGAAGCCGCAATCTTCGCAAACGGAGAGGAGATGACCTCGATCAAACTTCTTGCGCTCCTTCTTCGATTTTCGATTCCCTTTCTCGTCGTCCCGCTTGTCCTCTTGATCAGATTCGCCATCGGAAACTTCGTCATACTCAAATCCGATGGGTTTCTTGTGTTTCCTGGATCGAGCTGCACCGTTGCACCACTGACGCGGACAATAGATGGTGTTCTTGTCCGATTCCAGTTTCGTCTTGTACTTGAGAGTTACGTAACGCTTGACCGTCTCCTCGGGAAGCCCGATCTGTAGGAGTTCACTGGGGCTGATAGAGGTCTTGGGTTTCTTGGTCTGGTCCTTGGATCTAGCTTCGGCTGCTCGGTCTTTTGCGCAACCTGGAGTCAGGCAACGGACGGTGGAGAGGTTACCATCAATTATCGCATCATTGTAAAAGTCTCGAAGGCATTGGAGGCAGAAAATATGCCCACAATCAAGCATCCTGTGGCACCTGGAACCCTTCTTTGGGTCTGCGGTTGGTCAGACAGGTTACGCAACGTTGGTGTGTGGAACATGATAACTTACCAAGGCAAACGCCACAGTCAAAAGTCTCCTTCTCAAATGCAGCTTTCTTGGCTTTGATGTCATAGTCCAACACGGCCAGCTTGTGCTCTGGGTCGATCTCAAGAGTTCCCCCGGGCGTAGTGGTGCCGAAAACATCGTCGGCAGCTCGCTGGACATGGTCGATGTAAGCAAAGGCGACCATGTCATGACCAACCTCATCCCACAACCAAGGCCCGTCGTCCTCGAGTTTCTTGATCGTCTCTGGTGTCAACCACTGAGGCGTAGTCGAAATCTCGACTGTTGGTGGCGCATCTGCAGGGTAACCATCCGGAAGACGGACACGAAGGCACAATGATGGAAGATGAGCAACCTCGAGCGAGTCCACCTCGGGCTGCGCATTTTCAGCGGCCTGTGTGCTCCCGTTCGGGTCATGCAAAGTGTTGATCGAAGCAGCAGGAAATTTGACAGTGATGGGAGCAGCTGGCTCAACGGGTAGCTCTATCTCGAAAGTGAAGGGATCCTTTTCACCCATGCGTTTGATTTCGGGATAAATAGCTTCGAGAGTCTCTAGCTCGGCACGGCGAGGGTCATCGCTATCGTCGTCCATTGCGATGATGATCTAGCTGTGTCATGGTCCGCAATATGACCCAACGACGAAGTTTGCGATGAGTGAACGAGCGTGGCAATATGACTGTCGTTGACTTTACTAATCCGCCAGCCTCCAGACACTATTGCATTGTGGGAAAGGTGGAGCGTAGTCGAATTTCGGAGCCGGAAATCATAGATGCACGGCTAGTTAAGGTGTAATTTTCACCGAGTGATAGAGAACAACCAATCCCCTTGCCACGAAAGCGAGCGGCCCAATATGAATATAATTTTTGTTGACGCTAAGTGTAGTGATTTGGTAGATAATGATGACTCCTTCGCCGGTATGATACCTGCCTAGGTCACCTCCTTTCCTTTGCGCCGGGGTGATGCCTGGCAAATGTGAGCTGGAGTTTACGCCACTCCGCACAGCCACATGTACTAGCCACATTTCTTCAGCCACAGCGGGTCGGCCCTCACAGCAATTGCGACATCTTCGGCGAATATGCAAGCTTGCTTCCATAGTTGTTCCTAGGCGAACAGAGAGGAGTCTGAAAATAGCTGAGGCCGCCGAGACAGAGGTGCATTTACTACTATACGAGTTCCCTCGAAAAAGCATGCGTCGTTGACAGAGAGACAAACCTCAGCCATGGATAGCGTTTTCGAGGATACTACCCCCCTCGCCTCCCTCTCCCTCACCCACGTCTACTACGTAAGTCTCGACAGCTTGACCTCTCCAAGTTGATCGCATGCACCGGGATTAGCGCTAACGTACGCCCGCGTAGAATCCCGACGACGACCTCTCCCTCGTCTGTGCCTACCTCGCCCTCCTCCCCCAAGCTCTCTGCATCGTCTACGCCACCCTCGTCCTCTGCACTCGCGAGGCTGAAATTGCCCTCATGTTCGTGGGCCAGCTCGGCTGCGAGGCGCTAAACTTTTCCCTCAAGCGGCTGATCAAAGAGGAGCGGCCTCGAAAGATCCACGGGAAGGGATATGGCATGCCCAGCTCGCATGCCCAGTTTGTTGCGTATTGGAGTGTCTCGCTGGCGCTTTTCTTGCTGGTGAGGCATTGCCCGCCAAAAGTTCTGAAGGGGAGAGCAGCAGGCAGTGTTCATCGTCCATGGTCGCTGGTGGAGAGAGTACTCGTGAGCTTGGTCGCCGTAGGCTTGGCAGCGGCCACGGCGTGGAGTAGGGTGTACTTGAACTACCATACTCCGAAACAAGTCTTGGTAGGATGTGTAGCTGGCGTGGTTAGTGCGATAGCCTGGTTCATCATCACTGGCACTCTACGGCAAACAGGCTTCTTGGGCTGGGCCCTCGACCAGCCGCTGGCGAGGACGTTCAGGGTCAGAGATCTTTCCATAGAGGAAGATATGTGTCAGGCTGGATGGGAGAAGTGGGAGGAGAAAAGGAGGGCTCTGGCAGCAAGCGATCAGAAGAATAGGTAGATGTTGCCGTCTGGCCATTAACGCATTCAAGTCGTACATCAGTTGCCCATAAATTTCGCATGACTATTCTAAGTCCTGCATCAAGTTGAAACCTGTCTAAGTATAAAAAAGGTTCTCCGCAGTAGTAAGAGCCGACCTAGGCAACCTTCGGAGAGTCATAACTGGCTAACACTAGCCAAAACAGAAGAGAAACTAAGTATGGAAGGAAAAGAAACGGATAACAGAACCAAGTCAATAATCATGGTTCACATCTCCATCACTGCGCCGTTGAAGTGACGAAGCCGACGAACCAACACGCAACTTTGAGCCAAGAAGGGCCCGAATTCGATTTGGATCATATACCAGCATGTCTATCAACCGCAAGAGAGCTGAGTCCACAACTTGCTCAGACTGGTCGACCTCCTATATCACAGTGACGCTCAGATCCAGTCACGATGCTTGACTTCAGGTCCCTCATGTAGAGAACATGGGCTGGACCGGCCACCTGGGCTATCTAGCCTTGACACTGTCATGTTAAACTCGTCATCCTCCCGGGTCATGCTCTCCGAGTCAGCTTGAGGTTGGGGAATATAAGCGTTCGAGCTTAGCAGAGGCCATTCAGGTTTAGCTTCAGGCCCTTCCTCTAGCCGGGTAGACGGCGCGGTGTGCTTTGTTGAGGTATCAATTACTGACGCAGCCAATAAACTCGTCTTCCGAGCATCCGCCATCTTGGTGTGGCCAGGATGGCTGTGAATGGGAAGTGGGATCGAATCGCGAATATATGTCGAGTCATATCGTGGCAAATCCTCAGCATTTGACAGTCTTAGACCGATCTGCACCGTGGCCGAAGACACAGTTGATGAGTCTCGACGGTGGTGGATGCCGGGAATTCTAGGTGGAGCGAGAAGGCTGTCTGCTGAGGAGTTGTCGAGGGTGCTCATCTTAGTCAATGGATTGTATGTAGTAGTCGGAAGGAGAAAAGGCGTCCTTGAGTGAGAAGCCTTCTGTTTAGCCAAATCGAAGTCATAAGTGTTTCTGGAGAATAGAGCCTTCGGCACCGCCCTCCACGATATCCGTGCTGGTTCGGGCATTATTGGAAACTCTTCAGGGGTTACAGTCTGACTCAAGGTTGGTTGTTCAATGCCCCGTGAGTTCACTGGGGTTTCTGGCCTTTCAAGCCCTACTTCTTCGTCCCGAATATTCGCGATCAATGGCCCAATGCTGTCTCGCGTTCGATGCAGCTGTGGAGGAGAAATGGGTTGAGTGATTTGATAACTAAAGAGACAGTCGCTCGGTGTCCAGGCTCGAGTCAATCCCCGCGAAACTGCAGTGTCGCCATTGCTGCTTTCTCGATAGCCGATCAATGGTGCTCTGTTGGACCGTAGAAAGAGATACATGCCACCATTCATCAGCCCCGACAGGTTGATGGCGACACTAGCGAGTATTGACAAATCCCAGGTTTGCGCGATCGAGGAACGCAGATCCGTGAACGACAAGCTGCCAAAGAATGGAATCAAGAGAGCCTAACTCAACGTTAGCGGGGCTACCTGCAAGTGTGGGCCGGATTACATTTGAAAATATGCCCAATGCAATGAAGTACACCATGCGAGATGCCGCAGCTCGTTCTAGGATCTCAATCTCCGGATGTTTCCATAGTTGAAGGCACAATGATACCACCGCAATGATCAATGTGCCAGAGATGGCGGCGAGAAGACCGAAGCACGCTAGTTGGTACGGCTCAAGGAACCAAAAGAGGGACGCGAAACAAAAGTTCGGTGGGTGAAGAAATGCATCAACTGAGGACGAGATAGATAACAGTAATATGACTATTAGAAGACAAATTATGTTGTTCCATCTGCCCTGAAATGAGAAGGGACGTCGACGTAATGCTCGAAGGGTAGTTTCGACACCGAAGACCAGCTGGATAAGAGGAGGGGTGAACAGAGCTAGTGAGGTTAGAAGACTGACATTATTGGCAAATCTATGCGTCGAAATACCTAGGAACACGAGTTGAGAAATTGGTGAGCAGTCCAAGATGATTACATTGTGTAAGCCCTCGGACTGAGCGACAGCAAATGTTATTCCTTGCACCACGATCCCGCACGACAAAATGAAAGGGAAGAAGTTCGTATGGCCAATGAAGCTTGAATAGACAGGTCTATTAGTGTAAGAAAATCGCTCTTCGCCCTTCGATGTTCAGGCCAACTGTTCTCACCTGACGTTCCGGTTGGGGTTGATCCTTCTGGCGAAGGCACGGAATTCCCAAAATATTCCGGCGGCAGTTGCGAACGCAATAGTCGCATTGACGCTCGCTAGGATGACAACGGAGGTTCTGGTCGGATGGACAGTCGCGAATCGTTGCTCGTCGAACAAGTGCTGAACTTGGAATGCTTCAAGGCTCCCTGAACTCGAGGTCAACCCGACGTCCCTCAGCCAGAGTTCCTCCGCCCGCGTTGTCACCCAGGCCCAGCCTTTCATCTTATCGTCCTTGCGCAAGTCGAAATGGGGTGTGCGAAGAGAAGTACGGGCATCAAGCCCAAGAGTTCGGTATAAAACGATATATCGATCACGGAGCTGATAGGCTCATCGTGACGTCCGCGAGTGAGCAACCGCGAGGCAGAGAACAAAGGCGTCGCAGGAGGCAATATAAAAATAGAGGATTGGGGATAGGCAAAGGTCAAAGCAGGACGAACGGTGTCACGGGCTCAGGCCCGTCATGGCTTGAGTGAGTGAGAACAAGGGCAGAACCTAAACCGCACTTTGCTAGAAGTAGAGAGAAGAGGGGGGGACAGAGAGATGTTCATCAAAATGGAACAAGTGAATAGACAAAGGAGCGTATGTGAGGTCCTAGGCCTGCACGAAAGGTCATGGCTTAGGGAAGATGCTGAGGGGAGGCATAGGTTAAGTGATGTAAGCAACCCAGGTAGGTACCGCAGAAGCTCAACCCTTGTAGAGGGACAAGGCGAAAAAAAGCAAGACGCTCATATCGGTACTGCACGATCCGAGCAACGAATGAGCCACTCAGGACCCTACATCTCGGCCCTGTAGTGAAAGTCGCCTTATTATGACGACGCCCCGTTGTTTCTGGTTGCGGTCGCTTGGTTAGGGAAGCGGAAGAGAAATCCTCAACCCTTGGGTATGGTGTTGACCCCCTGCACAACGAAAATACTGGGGGTGCCTATCAATGCTTCGTCTCCTCAAGCATCAGAAACAGGATCCAGGTCGTCGGTAAAGGCCTACGAGATTTGCGTGACTCAAGTCTCATAGACATGATGATATGGTTCTGTTCTAAGCCGGGCGCCCCCCGTCAAGCAAGACGGGCAACTGAGCGGAAGGCATGCTCTCTCTCAGCGTCAAGCGCGGAGAGATACCATACCACGAGTCGATTAGCAATAGCGCATATCGAAAATGCTGAAGGCTGGAAGCTGAATAATGGCGACGAGTTGAAGCATTGATGGAACAAGGTCGAGTTTCGAAACCCTGGGTTGAAGTTGGAGAGACGGTGTTCCATACCCAAAGAGGTTTGGCGGGGAAACCCGAGACTCAACACCTCAAACAGTAGGCAAACAATACCTGCGAACAGTAGGCGAACAGCAACCTCGATGGCAATCTCACACCAGCATGACGAGCCGGAACCAGCCAGTGCCGAAACGCTCGTTCTGAGTTTCGCCAGACATGCTCGACTGTTGGTCTAGACTTTGCGAACAGAACGGTGAAACCCGCAGCCGGTGTTGCAGAATCGCGGAGCCAGACATGTCATTAGGCCGGATGGAGGATGGAGGACGCAGGGCATCTTGGCAGAGCACAGAGGCCCAGGTTTCGAGGTGCGGGGTAGATAGATGTCTTCCTCAAGTGATGAACCAAGGGTTCTAGTATCAACAACGTCTATCAAACTCCCCACTGCCTTGTGAAAAGCAAAGATAGGTGCCTGTAAAGACAGCAGATGCCTTCCTGCGTATATTGGTACCTACTTACCCAAGTGGACAGGTAAGGCAGCCAAGGTAGAAGATAGGTATCGCACGAAGCAATCGTATTCGCACTCAACTGCAGCTGCAACTTCAACTTCAAATTCAGCCTCAACATTAACCTCCACCGTGTACGCGTCCCCCAGGCGGGCCCGTCACCGTCAAAGCCCAAACTCCGGAATGACATTCCGTCCTGGGCCCGGCTGTTTGGAACTTCGGAACCGCTCATGGATCACAAGCCCAGTCTAAGCTACGAGGCGTTAGCCCCCACCCCTGTCGTCTACCAACTAAGGTGCTAGGTAAGCCTCCTCACCATCGCGGGCTGGATGGATATCCATTGATGAGGAGCAATCTCAACAAGAGGCTCCGGCCAATTTGCCTGACGTGCTTCGTAAGCTGAATCCCCTTGGATGTACCGAAACTCCTAGGCTCGAGGTGGAATGCGAGGCGAGCCCAACGGTCAGACCTCTTCCAAATCCATCCTCGATCAGGTCAATGCTCGTGTGAGGAGATACAGTGGGGGAGGACTTTGCGAAGTTCGATAAGAGACTGGGCGAGGCGAGCAATTGCCTTGAGTGCTTAGACATCATCCCGCAACATGGAAGCTTCGCTGTTGCTCGATCTGTTATTGCACGACCAGACACAGGCTTCCGAGCCCGCCTTGTTCCATGAGATGTCCTGGCTTTCTCGAACCATCGGGGCCGCACATGTCCCGACAACTGTCCGCAAAGGAGGGAGGCCGTCAATCTGCGGCGAAAAACGTCATTCTACTCTGATGTTATACGGACAGACCCGGCGGGCAAGTAAGACAAATATGGTCATGAGGGCGAATCAACACATGCCAGAAGAAGGCAAATGCAACAACATGACGCTGCTGCCGCTCAACCACCCGTGAATGCCCGGCCAAGAAAGACTTTTGCCAAGGTGCGTGTTCTCGGTCCGGAGTCAAACCTCCGTTGGTCAAACGACATGACGGGACAGAAGATCTCGATTGCCTACCCACCGTTTTCCGCGGTATGGTTTTGATGCTTATGCCGACCCGGACCTTGAGATGGAGCCTCCTGCCCTCTTGGGATTTGATGGAAAACAAAGCCAGTCTTGCCGTACGAAGAGAAGAGGCGCAGAACACAAGGGAGCAAACGGCCAGCAAGGCCAACGGGCAACTGGGCAACAAGCAAACAAATCCAACAAGGCCCAGAGCATGCACATAGCCAAAACAAAACCCCACGCTGTTGTCCACCCACTTGTGGCGCTGCAGTCGTAATGGGGCCCTGATTAGGAGAACATCGATCACAGGTGCGATCTCCCTCGCACGGGGATGTATCCTCTCCCCAAATCCACTTTAGCCCAGGACGTTCAGGGCCTCATTAGGTAACCCCGCGACGCGACGCGCATAGCTACTTGCGAGTTGAGTGGGAGAGCCAGGACCCCGCCATATGACGTGGGTCTGATGTGCCTCACCAATGACATCATTATTCTGCATACCATCGCCATCACCCGCAGCAGAGGGAGCTTGCTGTGGCGTTACCCGCCGTGGCCCTCCCTACCAGGCAACCCGGTACCGTATCGTAATGGCCGGCGGTCCATCATGGGGGATCGTAAGGACCAATGCCCCTGCAACCTACCTCGATTGACCTCTCCAGAGGGTTCCTACAGTTGCTGCTGAGTCTATGACGACATGCTCAAGCTTCACATGACAGACCCTTAGAGTGGAAGTGAATCAAGCACTCACATCAAGCTTGATCCAAGGGGAAGGGGCAACGAAGAGGGGTAGCTGCAGGAGCAAATCAAACAAAACGTGAAGTCTGACGACACTGCCTGCCTCACACTGAGAGCCCTGAGAGCTCAGATCCTCTATAAGAACCTCGGAGCCTCCCCTCAATCTCATCTTCCTTTCTTCATCAACTCTCACACACTCTCAACTACCACATCTTGAACAAACAACTCCATACCACTTTCAAACAACCCCCCAAACCTATCACCATGGATTCCATCAAGCAGGGCGCCAACTACGTCTCCGAGAAGGCCCAAGAGGTCACCTCCGGAACCTCCAAGGAGGCCAACAAGCAGGTCGCCAAGGACTCCAACGCTGGCATTGGCACTCGGTATGTCTATTCCCCCCAAGGTCTTCTTCCTCGCAGATGTACTAACGATTGATGAATTAGCGCCTCCGCCGCCAAGGATGCCGCCTCCGACAAGGTTTCCGAGACCACTCACGGTGCCAAGGGTGACGCCCACAAGGAAGCCATCTAAACGCCCACTCATGAACGACACAGCAATGTGGAAACATGGGGGAGATGAGAGATTATGAATTATGGCTGGACTCCGGAATAGGAACGTGCGCTTCTCATGATTTCTGATTCGCACTCAGATACCCTACATACGTACTGGATCAATGAACAATATGGTTCTCACAATTGCATCTGCTTCCACCTGAAACGTGACGTGTTCGTGCCTGACGATCCGTGTAATGATCGTCGATCCAACTTCGCAACGATGTCACCGAATCTCACTTAACTTCACTCCTATACTTGCTTCATTCCCATGCTCGCACCATGCTTGGAGCAACGTGCACTGCTACCACAGCTGCATCGGAAAATGGTCCGTAATCGAACGCGCACACGGCGCGGTATGTAGCACGCCGAAACAAGAGTCGCAACTGGCCAAGGCATAGTGTGATTGCAGTCCCATAGCAGTCCAAGGCCTTGTTGGCACCCCGACTCGTCTAGTTCGCCTCGACATTGAAAGGATCCTTCAAAGATTCTTCCTCACCTGCCTCGCACTCAACGCCCCCGATATATCTTGAACCGAGTACCAAATCACCCACAGGGGGATCCCAACCCACAAAGTATTGAAGAAGACCAAGTACACCCAAAGGTACATGAAGTTGCTGGTGTCGAGGTTAATACTACCCACAAGCCATTCAGGGCAGAACGTCATGAAGCCTATCGCTTAGTGTTAGCACACTACGGACGAAGAGAGGGGAGTTGCGAGGTTTACCGCCGTAGAGTTCGCAGGTTGCGAGGACAATCATCCAGACACTAGCTTTAGGGTCACGCTTGGAGAGACAGTAGCAGATGTAGGCTGCCAAGGGACCGTCGAAGAAGACGGTTAAAAGCTCGAGGCTGATGACGCCCTATTGTTCAGTCAGCACAGGTTCACGACTCTTGCCGAGCTCATCTCGCCGGCTCAACATACCAGATCTGCCCCAGCCCATCGCTTATCTGCCCTTGCATACACCATCCACAACTGCGCGAACGGGTTGCTCCCCCCCGCCTGCGCGCCGTATACCCTATCGACACTCCCCAAGTACCCCTCGGGCGTCGGGAACCAGTCCCCCAAGCCCAGGGCCTCAAACTCCTTGACCGGAAGCCATGAGAAGAAGCAGAGGTAAAGGAAGCTGCCTTCGAGGATGAAATGGCACAGTGCGTCGGCGAGATGCCAGATGAAGAGGAAGCGGATGGTGCCAGAGGCTGTGGACGGAAGGAAGCGGAGGGAGGCCAGGTAAGCGGCCACGACGATGGCGAGGGTGGAGAGCAGGGAGACGATCGTGGTTTGGTCGAAGAGGTCGGGCGGGAGGGTGGCGGCGGCGGCGGCGGGAGGGTCTGTGGCCATTGGGATGGTTCAAGTCGAGAATGCTTTCAATCGAGGAGTCTCAAGCGGGTGCAAATGGTTGTATAGGCGGCGATGGGACAAATTGACCGCTGTATTGACGAGTTGAAGCT
>JAMYIC010000592.1:0-26390 GCA_024112705.1 Microcera coccophila
TAATAGTGTTGACAACCATGTAATTATTACGGTTGCTCCCCGGCTACCCCTACTATCAGTACTACGGCCCGTTGCTAGTTAGTCCATCAGGTTGTGTCGATCCTAATCCAATTCAACCGCTGGGACTTCAATATCTGCAGCCGGTCAAGTTAGCGCGTCTTCGGTGAGGCCTTCTTTTATTACAACCCAACCGGGAACCAGGCGGTCAGGACCAGCAGAAAGCCCGTCTGCTCTGCCTTTAACAACCAATGTTAGTCTTATTACATCAGGTCACAAGTCCACCAATCAGAGAAGGACCACTCGGAAAGAAGATGATGGTAATCTAAGACAAAGGTGATCTAAGGAAGACACCCGGATATATATAAAGGAAAGAACCAGGCCCTGCAGCTTAACGAAGTCAATCTCTTCGTCCAACATGTAAGTTTCCAGCATCCGGTCAAGAGCCACATCAAATTATTAGGTGTGCTGGTCCGGCGAATCCTCTAACCTTGTGCTGTGTCTTTGGTCTGCGACTATGAAAGCGACAAAAGCCTGCTTACGATTTTTTTCCCGCTCACTCGGCAATGCCTAAGGTCATCGATACCTTGCAATACGCCCTCCAAGCCCTCTCTCATCTCGAGCGGAGGCGTAAGTAGCTTGCCCTCATTCACGAGTGTTAAAGACATCTCCCATACTCTTGTGCCAATCTCTCTCTGCCTTGCCGTTTGTTTCATCACTCCGTCATCCCCTTTGAATTCATATGCTACCATGCCTTGTCCTCGGCTCAGAATGGACTTGACGTTCGACCTGATGGGGCACAGCTCGCCCATGATCGAGACGTAGCGGCCTCCACCGCTGGACAGAACATGATTGCAAATCTACCACGAGTAGTGATTAGTTGTAGCTGTGCCAGATTTTGCCACGATACAAGAAACATACCTGTGGACCCGAGGCACCATCTACGCAATTGAGAGCGTAACGACAACCGTCTCCAACAAGCTCTCGAACAGACTTGACACACTTATCCAAATCGTGATAGTCAAACACGCAGTCCGCGCCCCGAGCTCTGACCAAATCGAAGTTGTGAGGAGAGCAAGTTGCCACGATCCTGAATCCAGACCTTGAGTGTAACGCTCCAGTCAGCATTGCAATGGATAAACACGTCCAAAAGCCGCCATGGGCTTACGCAACCCGCACAGAGTAGCAACCTCGAGATATGCCTACATTTTCAGGAGCTGAGCAGCCAAAAGACCAGTCGATGTGCTACCACCGTAGATGAAAAAGCTTTTGCCTTGACCGAAGGCTACATCCTCGGTTGGTAGCGGTAGATCAAAGTCGTGGTAGAGCGCGGCGGCTACTGTCAGCAAACCGACTCCAAGCGACGCAGCTTGTGGTTCGGCAAGTGTTGCAGGAATGCGAAACAGGTAATCGGGATAGGCAGGTGTGAGATCCGCAAAGCAGCCTCTGGTCGCGTCGGCACCAGCACCTCCCGCCATGACGCCGCAAACCTTGTCTCCGACTTGGAAGGCTGTCTTGACATTTGAGCCGATCGCTTCTATGACGCCAGCGAAGTCACAGCCGACTATTTGCCCTTGAGTGTGCAAAGGCTCATAATCCACAACCAAATAGTCGCAAGGGTTAATGCCAACATAGTGCGGCCTCACCAGCACCGTGTCCTCACGGAGCTCCGGGTCAGGCACGTTCATGATGGCGCACTTCCCAAGCTCTCCCACCTGGATTGCTCGCATTGCTGTAGGGATATTCAAGATGATCCGAGACGATGTGAAATAGCGGCTGTAAGTGAGGTCTATGGCAGGAGTCTTTTTTCCAAAGTTGTAAGCGTTACTGGTTTTCAAAAATAAAATAAAATAAAGTAGAACAAAAAAAGGAATGCCATCCCACACGATTTTTAAGTATCATAACTACGGAGTAGTGGCGCGGTACCGAGCTGAACCAGGTTGAGCTGCCGTTGCCCGGGTGGGCCGGAGCCGGAGCCGGAGCCGGAGCCGAAAGTGGGAATCCGGCGAATCTTTGACGCGATTGGTGGAGACGGAGGAGCTCACGTCGCTCGGATGAGTATCCCTGAGCAATGGCCCCTCATGCTACACCTGATCGGGCTTGTTCAGTACTGATGCGTCCTCTACTGAACGTCATCCTGGGATAACATATGCGACCAATGTGGTTGACACGATACCGAAGGGTTGAACACACACAAAACTAGAATCGCAAACTTGGCCACCACACGCGCCATGGGGGGTTCACTGCCCGATGTAAGCAGCACATGCCGGGACATGTTCCCCGATTAAGGCTGTAGCTGCGCCAATCGGAGACCCAAGAAGCCGAACGCTCAAGCGCCGTAGTCCTCGTATGTAGCCCTTATATAGACGTTGCAGCTTGACCGGTCTACGAATTACTTCCGAACCAGTCCAACAAGAGCACCTTGAGACAGAAACGAAGTGGAGATCATGGATATTACCAAGGTTAAAGCGGAAACCTGCTCTGCCAAGTATCGCATTGGCGTCGACGTGGGAGGTACACTGCACCATGTCCCCTGAAAAGCAAATTTCGTCATGGCATTCGAAGGTACTGACAGAGAGTCCTTTCGATAGGGACAAACACCGATGCAGTGCTCATTTCTCTGCGTCCCACAGACATCGTGACGACGCACAAGGCGCCCACAACCCCGGACATCACCACCGGCATTGCAGAAGCGGTGCGGTCCGTTCTCCATGCTGGCCAGGTGACCCTGGATGAGATTGGGTGCGTCATCATTGGCACAACTCACTTTGTCAATGCCGTAATACAGCGGTCCCCATCCCTTCAAAGGGTCGGCGTTGTCCGCCTTTGTGGAGGGAGCAAGGATGGGTTTGGGTTGGGTGTGCCACCCTTTGTCGACTTTCCCAAAGACGTGGCATCGAAAATTGCCTCGAAGCACTTTTTTTGTCAAGGCGGTTACCAAATCTCTGGTGATGAAATCTCATCAATTGACGAACGCGAGTTGTCGAGAGTTGCTGAAGAGCTCGTAGACGACGGTACTCTTAACGTGGCCGTCTCGGGAATCTTTTCGCCTCTGAACTCGGGCCATGAAGTTCGAGCAGGTCGGATACTTGCGACATCCATGACGGCCTTGCTGGGAGAGCGCGGAATGCCGAGTCCAAAGCCTCGAGTGACACTCTCGCATCGAGTATCATCTCTTGGATTTCTGGCCCGAGAGAACGCGACCATCCTCAACGCCGCACTAAGACCACTTGCGGAGAGCATCGTGGCAGGATTTGAGAGGGCCATGGTGGACATTTTTGACGGTGCTCCCTGCGACCTATACCTGTCGCAAAACGATGGAAGTGTCATCAGTGCTGCCGAGGCGATACATCTGCCGATCCGAACCTTCAATTCGGGACCAACGAATTCAATCATTGGGGCGGGGTTTTTGCGGCAGACGACAAGCTGCAGCGCATCGGCTGGAGCCAGCGCAGGACCGCCAAACGAAGCTCGTGAGCCTCTCATGGTAATCGACATCGGTGGCACAACGTCCGATGGCGGTTTGCTGCTGCAAAACGGCCTGCCTCGCATGAGCTCGTTGACGAGCCTCGTTGGCGGCGTCCGGACCAACTTTGCGCTTCCCGCGGTGGAGAGCGTCGCGTTGGGCGGCGGAAGCATCGTGCAAACCGACGGTGAGCGAGTCTGCGTAGGCCCCGAGAGCGTCGCTTCCAAACTGCCCCAGTCGGCTCGCGTATTCGGAGGAGACACCTTGACGGCAACGGACATTGCTGTCCTGGCTGACCTGCGGTCTCCTGGCGGCCGCCACGGCCAGGTCGCGTCGGTCGGCGACCCGTCACGCATTGCGGATGTCGACTCGAAAACAGTTCACGAGGCAACGGTCCGCATCTGGAAAACCATTGAGGATCTCGTGGACAGGACGAAAATCAAACGAGGAGACGTCGACGTGCTGGTCGTTGGCGGGGCCGCGATGATTGTAGACGCCGAGAAACCAATGAGGGGAGTTCGCAAAATGTACAAGGTCAAAGGGGGCGAGGTCGCCAATGCTATTGGCGCTGCCATCTCGCGCGTGTCGGCTGTTGTCGATGCTGTTGTCGATACTTCGAGCCAAACATCGAACGAGGCACAGGAGCAGGTAGCCAAGCAGGCAGTCAATGACGCCGTTGCTAATGGAGCACTGCGAGAGACGGTTGAGCTCGCCGAGGTGAGAGTGCTCCCGGTGCAGTACGTTGATGCCAAGATGAGAATCCAGGTTAAAGCCGTCGGTGAGCTCGACACGCTCGCACACCTCCAGTCGGCGGCGCCCGTCCCAAAGGACAACGCGAGCAGGCCTCTGCCGGAGCTCCATTGCGCCGAGCACCAGACCCCGGTGAAGCCGTCGTCGGATGGAGGGAACGTGCTCTCAGAGGCCGCATTCGAACCAAGCGAGCACTGTCCCGAGATGGAAGACGGCGAATGGATCGTCTCTCTGAAAGATTTGGAGTGGATTGCCAATGGCTGCAAAATCCTTGGCTGTGGCGGGGGAGGCGATCCGTACGAGGAATACCTCAAGAACAAACGTCTCCTCGAGCAGGTTCCGCGCCGGATCAGGGTCATCTCACCACGTCGGCTGCCCGACGATGCGGTAGTGGGCTTCACCGGCGCAATGGGGAGCCCCGAGGTCACTCTGGAGCGCATGGAGGCCAACGAGTGCAACAAAGCCCAGGACGAGCTGACGAGACTTGCCGGCTTACCCCCGTGCGATGCCTTTTTGGCCTTCGAGATAGGCGGAGGCAATGGCCTGGTCAATTTCGACGTAGCGGCGGCGCATGGCGTGCCGTGTATCGATGCCGACTGGATGGGCCGCGCGTTTCCAACGTACCGGCAGAACACGCTCAACGTCCGAAGGCGGCAAGGGACCGCCGCGGCCAACCTGCTCCCGACTACCATCGCGAGCGGAGACGGGTCCTTCGTGACCATGACGGCGGGTCGGACGGACGTGCTGATCGACCAGGTCCTCCGCGCCGCCACGGTGGAGATGGGCTGCCGTGCCGGGGTGGCTGGTCCGCCCCAGTCAGCCAAGGCGGTAAGGGAGTTTGCCGTGCCCAACACCATCTCGTTTGCCTGGTGGATCGGCCGGGCCCTTGCCGTTGAGAAGACCGTCGCAGACAAGGCCAGCCGCATCATCGAGGCAGCCGGCGGGGATGGACATGCCAGGATCCTAGCCCAGGGCAGAATCGTCAGTGTAGATCGGGTTCTCAAAGCCGGCCACACGTGTGGCATTGTTGAAATAGATGGGAGTTTGACCGATGGCACAAAGGCTACTGTGAGAATTCCCTTCAAAAACGAAAACGCCTACGTCGAGGCCGCGACAAGGACTGACGGCCATGTCTCCGTTTTGGCTTCGGTCCCCGATCTCATTACGGTACTCGATGCAGAGACGGGAAAGGGGCTGGGCACGCCCGACTACAGGTACGGTTTGAAGGTCACTGTTCTTGCCATCGCGGCTCCGCCACATTGGACGGACACGCCTCGCGGGTTGCAGCTGGGAGGTCCGTCGGCCATGGGGTTTGATGAGGTTGGATATGTCCCGATCGGCACGTACAAGACACCCAGGAGTGTGATTGAAGCCTATTCTGAGAGGTGACAACTTGCTTGCGCAAATCGTTCTAGAGTTAACATACGCATAGTAACCAGGTCCTATGCCAACGACTGAGATCCTTGTCTTTTGGGAACGCAAAGTTTCTCTTGCCTCCGGCGGCCCTGCCGGGCGCCCTCCTCGCCTTCGGCTCGAGCTCCTATAGCAGTCTTATCTAGTAAGCGGTAAGATAGCAAAAACATCTAATTACCGTTAGGTATTTTAGAATTATGGCTAGTAATTGTGGTAATAAAGCAATATTAGGCTCCTATTAGAAGAAGTAAAGCTAGAAGCTGCCGCCTACTTCGTGACCTTTATCTTCTACGTAGCTTTGCTTAATGACCTTGGTGCCCCGAGTGTACACCTTTTTTATTTTTATTTTCCGTTACTTAGGCAGTCGGTTGGGTTTGTGTGACAAAGATCGATGCAGAGTATATACAATGGTTTTATTCAGTACATTGTCACAACGTTTGTGTCATTGCCTGGATGAATGCTTGGATTGAATCACTGAAGATTTGGCATCCAACTGCCTAGCTGTGTCCTTGGTATACTGTCCCCATCTCTTGATTGATTCGTCGGGATCTTGCACGCTCACCAAGTGATGATCCCGGGTAAGCCTCGTGATCTCTCTAGGGTAGGTGGTGCGGCCACGTTCAGGAGTTCCTGTCCTCCCGTTATTGGTTTCCAACATCCTCGGCTCTTGATGCTCCTTGGCGCACGGTAGAGTTGGAAAGTAATGGCTGCTGCCACTGGTATGAGTAAAAAGCTGCTTTGACCTGGTACGACTTGTTCTACTGTACGCATGTTTCCTCGTTCATCGCTGTTGGGGTGTTCCTCGACCTACCCTCCATGTCATGTCGGTAGAGACACTGCGAGTTGACCGAATAGGGAGGGGCTCGGCGTTGGCTTCAACCCTTCCGGGGACTAATACGAAAAAAGGAAACTTATCCGGCCAGGTCAGAACTAAGGACATGGATTGCCAACTAGGCTCGACCTTGGCATTCCGGGAAATCCGGACGGGACCCGCCTCGACAACTCCGGGCCAGAACAATGCTCCACGAATAGCAGTCGATGCTGGCCGAACAGCCTGCTTGGTTGGTACCGGGCACCCATAAGTCCTCATGTCGTCGCCTCGAGGAATATACGGCGCTGGCTAGGACAAATGGCCAGGCCGACGGGCGAATAATGTATCAACGTTTTATCCAGATTGGCACACAGCTCCAGTCCGTTCCAGCATGGAAGTCGTTGCAGTATCGTGTTCGCAGCCACAGTGGCTCGATATCAATGGCGCAAAGACATGGACGTCGATTGTTCGCGAGCCGTGCGAGGAAATACATTTGACGGAGCATGGTATCAAGCAGAACCGAATCGCGGCACATGACGGGCAAGTGTATGCTTTCTTTGCTCACCACTACGACTACTGGTGTGCCAAGTTGGGGGTTCCCCGGACGCAGTGGAAATGGTGCCATTGGGGTGAGAACATCGTCTTCAAGACCGACACCCCGATGGATGAACACGGCGTCAACCTTGGCGACACGTGGCGCGTCGGCGAGAGCGTGATCCAAGTCTGCGGTGCTCGTGTGCCGTGTTTCAAGCTGTCGTGGAGATGCAGGCAGCCAGACAAGTGGTTGAAGCAGCTAGCCGACACGGGCTTCTCTGGCGTCTATCTGAGAGTGCTCGAGGGCGGCATCGTTCGCCCGGGGGACCGAGCCGTGTGTCTGCAAAAGCATCATGACACAGCCTCTGCCGGCAGCATCACTCAGCTCGCATTCAATGCCAACCTGAAAACGAGGGACACGATGAATCTCTTGGTCCAAAACGAAGACCTCATGTCGATGAATAAGATCTTTTTTCTCCACAAGCTTTCCATCCTGCACGACCAAGAACTCGTCCGTCAGCGTCATTGGAAATCCTGGCGTAGATTCAGAGTCGCGCGCATCACGCAGGAGTGCCAGGACATCAGGTCTTTCTACCTGGAGCCCGTCGATGGCGAGCTTTTAGGAACCTACCTCCCGGGTCAGTTTCTGACCGTCCGTCTCCCGGATGCTTCGACGCGCACATGGTCGGTGTCTGACTGGCCCGATCACGACAACCCACCGTTCTACCGCCTGACCATCAAGAAGATGGGAAAGGCGTCGCATTGGATGCACACCGAGTGCACCACCTCGACTAGGCTCTTCCTTCGATCACCCGCAGGTCAGTTTCATCTTGACTGGAGCCCGAATTTCCCGCCCAGACAGGCTTACTTTTCTGCGGGAATCGGCATCACGCCCATGATAGCAATGCTCAAGGCACACCTGACTCACTACGCCATGAGAAAAGCACCTGCTGTCTGGTTTCATGTTGCGCGAGAGGAATCTCTGTTTCCCCGAAGCATGATGTCGGAAGTCTTGGAGCTCTACGACGATGATGTCCTCAGGACACGAAACATGTTGAAGATTCATCTCTACTTTACCAGGCCAGGGTCGCCTTCGAACTGCCACCAGTATTCCGACCACGTTGACGTACACTACGGCGCACGACCAGCCCTCGCCGATATTTCCAAAGTGCTCTCCGGAAGCTATTGCATCGACCCTCTTCATATCACCCCGATAGAACTTGCAGGTCCAACCACGGTGTGCTACATCTGCGGTTCCGCATCTTTTGAGGAGACTACCAAAGGACATCTTCGTGACATCGGTGTCCCGGAGGCCATGATCAAAAGCGAAAACTTCGCTCAGGTAGCGCTGGAAGGCAAGGAAGGCGGCGTCGACCGGGCCGAGGTCAAATTCAGTCTGTCAAAGAGGACTGCCGAGTGGACCGCTGCAGGCGCTCCCGGGTCGTCTTTGACCTTGTTGGAGGTGGCCGAGCAGGCTGGGTTAGAACCGAATTATGGATGTCGTGCTGGCTCTTGTGGCGCCTGCAAGGTGAAGTTACTTGGCGGCTCTGTTTCTGGAGGAGTCCTCCCGGAGGGGGGCGTGCTCATATGCTCGGCAAGACCCGCGAGTAAGGCGGTGGAATTAGAGCTGTAGAGAGTGGCAGACTGTCAACGATCCACGACATGAACCCAGGAGCTTTGGCGTGGCCCTTTCATGATGGCTTGTTGCATAATTTACTTTGGCCCCAGGCTTCCGCCACACGGCGTGTACACACCATAGCCCGGTTCGGAGACGACTTCTTGATACAGGTAATAATGGAAATGACGTGATCCAAATCCTGGCTTTGACACAGCAACTTACGGTCGGCGGAAGGGCGTCAGGCTGGAACGCACCGCATTCACAATCAATAGGCCAAGTCAAGGTCAAAGCCTAGCATTAAATACCAAGCAGGGTCGTCTCGAGGTTACCAAAGACATCATCCCATAAAACCCAAGGCTCCGTGTCTGTAAACGTGGCAGCGTCAGCAGCAGTATCCATGGAACTTGCTACGGCCACATCGTCTTGCTGCTCAGAGACGTGGGTCGAAACGACGACATTGACGCGTTTTCGAACAGCATAGCGCTCCAAGTAGGAACGAGTCACGGTTTCGCCACCGAGGACTGACGATATTGCTGGCACAAGCATTGCCGTGATGGCGCTTGAGTGAGTCTCTGCAGCCTGTTCAGCCTCGCAATGCGCCATCTGGATGCGGTTGAGCAGGTCGTCATGCAAACTCAAGATGCATCGTATAGCTCTCTCCCCATCCACCAAAAGCTCCAGTCTGCGACTTGGATCCAGCATACTGTTGAAGGCGCAGAGATCTTCGAGCACCATGTCGACATCGACGCGGACATTACCAAAGCCCTCGGGAAGGTCAACAAGAAGAAGGGTGGCCAGATTGACGGCGGGGGAGTATATCTGATATGCGGCCACGAAGGGTTTTTGACATCGTTGAAAGCGCGCTACATCGCGGCTGCTCGTTCGCAGTGCTTTGTATATCCTCAGTGCGGACGAGCTCGCATCCGCACATCTTTGCCATGCGTCGCCCGTCCCCGATTTGAGGAACGGCCGAAACATGCGTATGCGTTGGACATGAAGGAAGCACTGAAGAAGATGATGCTGCCAAAACACGGTCCCGGCAATTTCTGGAGAAACCTTGTCTCGGACACGAGCGTACGGCTCTCTCAGAAACCAAGGTAGGTGCGACAGAATCTGGCTGAGTTGGTCGTCTATGTCGGTAACGAACTCAATGGACTGCAGACGGGACCCATTCTCAACGTAGAGTTTGTTGAGAAGTTTGAAAATTTGCGCGCGGAAGTGATGGACTGTCATGATTGTCGGCTCGGATGTTGGCCTTGCTCGGACACTTGAGCGTGTGATGTCTGCCTCGTTACAGTTTGACGGGAACGGAACACGAGAGAGGTAAGACTGCAACAGCGGCGGACGGTCGAGGCAGAGTGATTGGAAACTTGACCCACGTTAGCCCAACTCGAGCAAGATTTTGGGGATAAGAGTTCATTAGTCCAGACATACGTATCACACGCTACCAAGTCCCACCACACGCGATGCCTCATTTCAATCTCCAGGCAACTGGCCCCAGAAAGCGGACATTCTCTGTCCAGTCCCAAGGCGTGTGCGTTGCGGACAGCCTGACCCAAATGGCTGGATGAAATGCTCGTCAGCAACTGATGTCAGTCCTGACCTGGGTCACCACCATCTCCATGGACTCGCAGTGAGTGTGGAGGAAGATACACTTACGAGTTCAAAGCCTCCACCTTCTTTGTAGCATAAGAGTAAGTCTGTGATACCAGAAACACTTGGATCTGGGTCAAGTTTGGTTTGGAATCGCAGTCGCCAGCTTGCAAGGCTTGGCGTGAAGCCGCATACCAGCGCTTGCATAACGACTGCGCGTCGGAAATCTCAAATCCCGCAGCCTCGGCCATACTATCAGGCAGATGCATCATACTTGTGGCCATTATTATGTAGAGCAACGCTAGCCAGGTGAGATTGATGCCATCGTAACTCGTTGCCCAAAACGCCACATAGTGGGCGCGAAAAGAGGGAGAGTGTATGGTTTGGTACATCCAGTTGACGTTCTCAAAGTAGTACGACACCAGTATATCGCACTGGTTCTGTCGAGGCAGAGCGTGAACTAGCGTTCGCTTCCAAAACACAGCCGGTTCGTCCAGCACTGCTTGATCTTTGGGGCATAACGGCCAACACAACTTGGCCGTTGCCACGGTGATCTGCGTTGGATGGTCGACAAGGCCAGTCTCCGCGTAAGCCTCGCTATGCAGCAACTCGGAGTCGTTCCCGGCATTACTGCCGTCTGCTGCAGGTGGCGGAAAAGTCGGCTCCAAAGCGTCGGCGAAATCAGGCGGTAGCCTACTGGGTGAACTTCGAGGCAGCAGTTCCACGTTCCGATATTGACCTCTGGGTAGCACTATGCGATTGCTGGGGTTGCCCCGACCCGGACGAGCAAAACTCGCTGGGGAAGGGTTGAGCCGGCACCGATCCTGGCGGACATGGCGGCAACAGCTCCCACACGGCACTTTTCTGTCACAGCGGAGCTTGTACTCTCGGCAAGGCAGACAGCTGAGGATCCTTCTGTGTCTGAGCTGCCGATCTGCTGACGCTTGCGGTGCCGGTACATCCATGTCTCGGCGTGGACATTCAAAGCGATGAGTTGAACGATCAAGACAAGGAATCATCCCGCCGTGTGCGCGCAGTTTTAGCAAAGCCCCCAAGAGAATGGCGTTGCCCAATCGGCTAATAACTCCCATCATTGGCGGACCATGACGGACATATTAATACCGCAGACGGAGAAACTTAAATCCTTATGATTTCGTATTATTAAGCAAAGCTGTAGGAAGTTGAAGGACAGCAGCTTTGCTTCTTCTAATGGGAGCCCAATGTTGCTTCACCACCACAATTACTAGCCACGATTCTGAAATACCTAACGGCAACTAGATGTTTTTGCTATCTCACTGCTTACTAGATAAAGCTATACGAAAAGCTATATAGGGGGCTGCTCTCTAGAGCTCGAGCCGAAGGCGAGGAGGGCGCCCGGCAGGGCCGCTGGAGGCAAAAGGGACCCTCTAGCTTTGCGTTCCCAAAGGACAAGGATTTCAGTCGTTGGCATAGGACCTAGTTATTAAATTAAGGTAGTAATACTTTCATTAAAAGTGCAGAGATGAAGAGAACGAGCTGTGCATCCATCTCCCACAAATGAATTGAATGATGAAGCATTGGATTACAGATGCGAACCGTGTCAGTTGACGGCTGGGGTTATTGTGCACTTTCAGTCTCCCAAGACGCATCCCATCATATACTAGGTCCTATGCCAACGACTGAACTCCTTATCCTTTGAGAACGCAAAGCTAGAGGGTTTCTTTTGCCTCCGGCGGCCCTGCTGGGCGCCCTCCTCGCCTTCGGCTCGAGCTCCTATAGTAGTTTTATCTAGTAAGCAGTAAGATAGCAAAAATATCTAATTGCCGTTAGGTATTTTAGAATTGTGGCTAGTAATTGTAGTAGTGAAGCAACATTGGGTTCCTATTAGAAGAAGTAAAGCTGGAAGCTGCCGCCCACTTCGTGTCCTTCATCTTCTACGTAGCTTTACTTAATAAAATTTTTCGGGACTGTTAATTCCTTATAGCAGCTCAAGCCTTATGGTGGAGCTTGTAATAAGTTTAGTCAATGATTGATATGTCAAGAACATAACCAAATTACTGGGGTGCCTGTTCCTTCAAGCTTCGTTCTTCATCTTTTCAACTGCGCTGTAGACGGGAACAAAAGGCATCGAAGTCCTCCATCTTCTCTCCCCACAAGCGTATGGGGTTAATGAACCGTTGCCGGTAGCTAGTCTCTACTGACATAGCATGTAGCATATTTTCTATCCCTCTTTTCGTGTAGAGCTTAGCACAGGCCTCTTGCACTCTCCGGTGTTTAAGGAGTGTCGGTAGTGCTTCGATGTACGAGAGTATCATGGCGACGACTCCAGCCGCGATTGCTGTTGCGATCGAAGTACCGGCATTAAGATCCGCCTTGGGAAAGGATTCCCGGATTTCCTTAATGATGGAGTTCGAGATATCTGTACCGTAAGTACCTAGCTTTTTAGGCGCTTTACCTCTGTGGGCTGGATTCGAGCTCTAGATATATCGGTGGTGGCTTGCGGGGAAATTCACTCTCCCCTTCCATGAGTTTCCAGCGCTCGCGAGGAATAGCACGGAATCATTGCGATCCTTCTCGATCCTCTCAATAGCATCCGAAATGGTGGAGTGTTCCATCCTGGGCTTGTCGGGGAAGCCAAACGACGTGGAAATGATGTCGACCTGCCAATCTAGGTTCAAACCCGCCAACTCGATTGCCTGGCTTATGGTTAGTACATCTAAGGCCGATTGCGCAGCGCATACCTTGGCAATCTCATTTTCGTGGGCTCCTAGGTCTTCTATATTCTCTGCAACGCGAACCACATGGACATCAACTATCGGCGCTACGTGCATAAGTAGTCGTGCCATGAATGCTCCGTGGCCGAACGTGTCAATCTCGGTCTCCGAGCTTGCAGAGGTGAGATCCTTCCAGCCCTTGAGCCTAGTGCTTCTTTGGGAATTTTGAAAAAAGTGTAGGTATTTGCGGCACCTAGTATCCAGAATCGCGACACGGATTGATTTTGTCGCTTTAGCCAGCCGCCGACAGCTTGCTATATACTTCGCTATAGCTCTAAAAATCTTCAAGAAATCTCTCGGTGCTGATACAACTACTGGACATGAACGAAGGGTGGGCGTGTATTTCATTCCAAGAGGTCTGCAGTTCTTCGTGTGTGTTTTCGGCAAATGCTGATTGGCAGCGTATCTTCCTTCGAATGGGTATCATGCCGGCTCTGCTGGATCGAGGGCCTCGATGCCTGAATCGTGAGAGACATGTTCCAAAGTGTTCTCCCATCGAGGTATGAAACGATGGTATTCTATTGAGTAGGAATGAAGCCCAAGAAGAGGGACTATAACGTCATAAGGCTCCCAAAAGTGAGATTTGACATACCGAGATACACTTTGGCATCAATATGTTTCTCGAGACGCTTGCAAACATCACCATAATTCATCAAAGATTATTTAGAAGAGCTAAGGGAAAGTTCTCGCCATACTGGTATCTCAGTACATGTTTTAATTCGATATCATTTCTGTATCCTCTTAGCTGATTTGGACTACTTAGTATTGACGAGTCCGCTCGCGATAGTTTGTGACAGCCTACTTGAAAGGCAGGGAGTGTCTTGATAAAAGAAACTGTCGGCCGCCAAAGAAGTGACAAAATCGTGTCAGCAGCAACTTGCTCTTGTGTAGTAATCTCATTGAGCGAATATCTGTGCTAGATTTCGAGATGAGACATGCCATTTCATAGCATTTGGTCGCCGGAGTGTTTGGAGACGACATGATTTTTACCACCTCTCATATTTTTTTGATGCTCAACCGGGATGATCTCGAATTATAGAAGACCGGATTCGTTTTCCGGAGAAAATAGAAGAGGGAAGCAACAACTTACGTCGGGACAGTACGCACGCCCATTTCCTGCCAGTACGCCATTTCCGACGTTGCGGTTATAATATTGAAAGCGCCCGCTTGTTTTCTAATCGAAATCTAGAATTGAGGCAGAGCCTAGTGAAATGCCAATCATCTCCTGTGAATTCCTTGAGTGCCGGCGCATGTTGATGTTGGCGCGCACACGTTGCAAGACTCCTGATTCCGTGAAGAAGCAACTTGTGAACGTCGTCAGGATATACATCCCGCCCACGAGGGCGGAGATGAAGATACGGGCTAATATCAGTGGCACTGCCCTCGATGACCTGGGCATCTTTCAAAAGCTTGTCGGAAAGCTGGACAAACCGTAATGAGTATAGCTTGATAGTATTGGCCCTCTCTGTGCAAAACCTGGTGATTGATTTCTTTACGTCACCTCTAAGCCGTTCTTCCTTGCATAGCCGAACGAAGTCATCGCGTAGCTCCTGAGGGCTTTCACTCCTATGAAAACGATTCACAGGACATAATAGTGCAGGCCACTAAGGAGTCTACCGCTTTAGGTCACTACTCGATGCTCGAGCCGGCTGCCTGACCTACCCTGCAGATTGTCAACAGATACTGGAGAGCCCGTAGACAGAGGGTTTGGATGTCTGGGGGAAGCTAATAAAGCTCCTGCGCCGACAAATCCTTGTCGATATAGCCAAGTCGAGGAGCTATCTCGCCAGGGGAACCACTCTTGTTCTCGTAGGCAACCGGGCAGAAAATATCCGACGCCTCTGGAGCCGCCGAGGCTAGCACCTCGAAGGCAAAGAAGCGACTTTTCGGATGGCTCATGGCGACACGAGTCGGGCGACGTGGTGGGCAAAACGGGATGTCATCAGCGGAGCGCAAAAGACAAGACCCATCTTCAGACCCGACTTGCGGATTTGAGGCTCTGGTCTGACAGCGTCAGGGCCACAGCTCAGGAAAAAGGCTTCCCTGGACACGAGATACACAGCAAGAATTACTTTGAAGAACTGGAGCTCTCGCCAATCCAGGATCGCCTTGTCGAGGCAAACTTGCGACGGCGACACAGATTTATGGAAGCGCAGCGGCACTCCCAACCCACAAGAAAGCCTTCTCCTCGGCCATGACCTGTGTCCGTACACGTGCATTCTCGAGAATTGCCCAACGCCGTACCATCTCTTCGTGACCCAGCAGGAGCGGAGCGACCACATCATAAATGACCACCCACCGCAATGGCAATGTCCTTGTTGCGGCGGCGACCCTCCCGTATTCAAGTCTATATCTGGGATCACGACTCGCCGGATGTCTGCGCATCCGGATGCTGCATCTAACAATGTCGAGGCCTTGTTGCAAGAAGCAGAACTAAACATAATGGGAATAACGGAATACCCCTTGTGTGACTCTAAAGGTCCCCAGGATTCTCCAGACCCAGTTGAGCATGTTTTGCAGCACATCCATGACTTTTCGCTCCGCTGCCTGCCTTGGCCTGCCGACCCGACCATCAGTCTTGACAACCCAGTTGTAACATTCGATGTAACCCTACGCAGTCCACCGTGGCAGGGATGCCGGGGCCGGGGAATGTATCGTTGACATCGTCGGATGGGCTGAGACTCAAGCTTCTAACTTGGACCTGGACCGCGGAATTGACTCGTCTACGATCCTGAAGGCAACCAGCTCTATCTGGACATCGCTGGATGGCCAGACAACACGACATTAGAGGGCGAACAATCACCGCAGCTTTATGAATTCGACCGGAACCCGCCAAAAGAGCCGACGCGGAGGAGCCAGCACTGATCGTCAAGTCCCACAAAGATTATTTCTCTCATAATAAATACCTCATGGACGAATCCAGCGATGGCCGGTTCCCTTCTCACACATCATGCTCATCGAAAATGGAGATTGGGTCCGTTGTAGTATTAGAGCACTCCTACGAACCCAATATCGAACCTGATCATGTCCACAGAGTTGTGGAACCCCGTCGACGTTGTTCAGCCATTCCCTGACCTCGCCCTCCGTCGGCCCGAAGGAAGTTCTATACCCTAAGGCCCGATTGGTATTCCTTGTGCATCAACCCCTCGCCCTATATTCTCCGTAAGCCTTGCCATCAACGCTGGGCAATCTCGGCAGGGCTATTTCAAGTAATTGAGACACATCACTTGTGATAGTGGTTACCCAATGTAATTGACAGTGGCCCCGCCGCCCCAGTATCGATATGGCTTGGTTGCTTGACATTTCGGCTTTCGAGTGTAAGAAGCGAGAAGCAGCAGATTTATTTCCGACGAGCATTTCATATCCCATCACGTCATGTGATTATTTCTGACCTCTTTTGTTTAGGCACGATGACAGTTTTGCAATTGGTGAAGTCTCGGATTTGACGTCCTCATTCAATCTGTGTTGGTCCCAAGTAGCTTTCTTGGCATCGCTCTGGTGGGATGGATTCATCAGGCCACGCATGTTCTCGGCAACTTTGCCCGATATACGGAATGTCCGGGTCGGTGTCTCAATTTTGATGACAAGCCCCATGGGCTCTGGGCCAAGCAGGGAACTGTGTTATAACTATATTAAGAGTGTTTGAATATCTGCGGCTCAATGGGTGCTTCTCCAAGAATAGTGTTCTCGCCCAGCCAGTCGCCACTCGACATTGAGCAACTGAAAACAAAACGTTCCAGAACCCTGGTATTCCTTGATATACCACCGACGAGAAAGGGATGAGTCTGTACAGTCCTTCATAGATATACACCGTTTGAACTGAAAGCTACCACGGTACCTTTATCGTTGTTCTTCCGCCAAACCCATTGTTGATAAGTAGATTTGGTATCTTTCGGCGTGGATCTAGCTCAATAAAATTCCTCAGAGCTGTTGCGGCAATATGAGGGCATATATAACGATGTTTAACACGTCCCATGCCCATTATGTATACACCTAGACCAGTAACGTGAGCTGTAGCCGCAGAACCACCCGACATAATTCTTTCACGCAAGCCTGGCCAGATACTAGAGACGTTACCTCCAGGGGCAAGAACGTTGATACTACGCCCATAATTCGAATTTGGAAAGATTTCATCATTTTGTGTCGTTGCTCCTATTGTACAGACTTGTTTCGCAGAAGCTGGTGAGAGGGTTTTGGTGTCGACATTGTCACTACCGGCATCAGTGACAAGGAAATAACCTTGAGTCCAAGCGAGTAGTTGTAGACTGGCGTTTAAGCGTGATGAGCGACGTGCTTCGAAAGACATGTGAATAGCTACGCCATTAGGGCAGCCTCTATTTGGGGCATCATTGAGAATAAAGTCAAGAGCGCGAAGTAGAGTAGACCTAGAATTTGAGAAAGAGTCAACGGAGAATCCTTTAGCTTTAGGAGAAAATACATTACTTACCTAGGCACCGATTGTCCGACGCTATTGACAATCTTGATAGAATAGATTCTTGTCTTCTTGGCTACGCCATAAGTAGAAGAACCGATAATTCCTGCTAGGAAAGTACCGTGACCATCGTTATCCTGACTGTTGTCATCGCTAAGGTTTAGCAGGGTTTCGGCACGTCCTTCAAAGGCCTATTTCACAGTTAACAGTCAGGTATCGAAGGTAAGATGGTGATTGTCAACTTACAGGATGATTAACGTCAACTCCTGTATCTAAAATATATACGCAAGTACCAGCGCCAGCGGTCTCATTATAGATGTAGTCAGTGCTCCCAAGGTCGCGGTTGGAAATTCTTGCAAGGTTCCAGGGTGCATTTTCCTGGGTTGCGTCACCAGGACCAAAATGCTCTTTCTCAGGGAAAAGCCATTCATAGGGTTTCTTATTGGGCAATGCTCCAGGCTCCGTTTCTCTCGTGGCTAGGTATCCAGTAGATATATCGTTGTCTCCAGCAGACCACTTAGAAGGGGGACCTCCATATAGGCTAGAACGGAAACGGATCAAGGCTTCGGCCTCAATATATGCTACCTAAGATCTAGTAAATAAAATCGTTCTCGAGGTAATTGTAAATAACCTACATCTCGATGACGCCGGAGTTTGGCGAGTTGGTACTTTGTCAGCTTCGCACCAAAGCCACGAAACATACTAGAAAACCTAAAATCAGGTTTGATTTTGGCAGACGAGATGAGCTTTTCCATCGAGGCAGAACGATCTTTCATTTTAACCACATATCTGTCCTCTGTGATTTCCAGGCTAGGTCCAAGATCAGGTTTTGGCGGTCTCGTTATGCCGGCTAGGACTAGAGGCAGGAGGGCGAGAGTTATAAAACGCATCTTCAGTAGTAAAAGGATACTCTTAGACTGCAATAAGCTTGGGGTCGATACTGAGACTTTTGAAATCGTATGAAATATGGCAGTGTTTTTCGGGCAGATGTGTCTCTTATTTATATTCATACAAGCACCATATGAAGCTCCTGTCCACGGTGAGATTGAAGAACTGCCGGCGTAGTATTAGGAATAAACTTTTCATCATCTTGTATTACCTGCTCACTGAGCATAAAATCCTCATATGGCCCCTCATACTTTGTCGACCCATGACCCTTGTTGCCGCAACGGCGGTCGCTTGAGCGATTATCTTATACAGTACTCTTTCGACTGTCTCACGGGCGAATGGGTTTGAAAGGAGTGTAGGCTGGTATCACAGATGATGATGATGATGATGATGATGATGTATTCATCATTGAGGCGAAGGATAGGCGTAGTAATTTGCGACCATACTCAGCACCTGGGAGCTCTGCGTACGTGAACTTCGGAGCAAAGCCCTTACACTACAACCTGTACTCTACGTCGTTAGACGCTTGATTAACGTTAAAATATCGGCCCGTTGAAATTTTAAACTTTAATCGCCAACTGATCAATGTGGCACCGTTGGAAAACTCTATACTAGCGTAGATTTCACGATATCATCGGGGTACTACGACGTGCCTTGTCCTGCAGTGGGGACATTAATTGGGGACTTGTATCATCCGTAACGGGTACACATGTACGATAGATTCTAATTTCTACGCCGAACTCAATCCATCACCTTGCAGTAGGGCCAACTGGAAATTAAGATTTTTGAGGCCAGCAGAGAGAAGCCTCTGCATTTGTTATGGGCCCATAGGAAAGAAGATTCCAGGGGCTCCGTCAAGTTTTTCATGCGCACCCACGAGATATGTGGCCGTGATGTCAACAAATATCAGATCAGTGACGTTGGCCAGTACCGACCTCGACCCAACTTTGTCTGCCCTCGGCGGATCAGGACACGTATCGCGGACCGGCAAGTGTAACATTCGAAGCGTGAAAGGATAAAATACAAGCATTATGAATCAACTTGCGATATCTACAAATATGTCACGGCATAATCGTGGACAGCAACAATCCATAGCGAACTAAATACAGTCATGTTGCATGGAAACGAAGCCAGTTCAAGTTTAGCTTCCGGGATCCGGAAAACCCAAACTCTTACATGGTTGATCCGTATGAAACTGCTACGTGGTCTACAGACTAGTTGGCAGTCTATTGCATGCTAAGCCACGCCGTCGACCACTGGCGGCTGCTGAGCCAAGCATTCCAAAGCAAGAAAAGGCCGACCCTAAACGGCTGTGTTCTAACCAAGACCGCGCCAGGCTGACCTGGTTGCTGTGATTTATCCCGTTTCAAAGTCTCGGCCTCCGGCACCATGTGTACCATTCTCCATGACAAGAGCCTGCCGAGACCACAGATGGCTTGCGCGGTGGCACTTGGTCCAGGATAACCTCGTTTATGTCACTTGATGCAACGCCTTCCGGAGGCAACCTTGGATTGTGAAGATGCTTATCGCCCGTCGATCTCGGTGTGTAGTTCTAGGGCCTCGATCCTCTATATCGGGAAGCATCCCCAAAACTTGCATCCATCGAATGAGTGGCCGCGGGTCAGAGGGAAAGGGGGGCCACGCTGCTAGATTTAGTTATAGTCCACGGACAAACTTAAAATTTGTGCAGCAAAAGATGTGGTCAGTTTGCGCGGCTTCCCTCTTCCAGCTCTTGCTTCGGCTTTCGCAGCAATTGAGCTATTTCAAGTCGTACAATGACTGTAGTTCTCAAACACGTAGCCAAAGTAAGCCATCGTCTAGTATCGGATGGATTTGGTGGAGTCGTGGTAGATATCCCGTTTCTTATATCATAGCACCATACCTACTTTCGTAGAAGACGTCACATCTCACACGTATGACCCGCCGCTACAACAAGAAAAGGGGGCCCAAAGGAAATATTATGGTGTGGAGGATAGATGAGCAAGCCTTCCCTATACTCTGGACCCTGAGTTCAATGGTACATGTAACATAAATAACCACCTGTTGCAGACATCACATCCAGAATCTTTCGAGGACTACCCGTGTCACCGACGTGCAAAATATCTTCGACAGTGGCATTATGGCTTGGGGGATCTTGAGGAGATAGTCGTGGTATCGGGCTCGGAGCAGTCGGATGTCGATGGTTCCGCCCCAACAGTAGTTCAAACACACGAGCGTAGGTCTGAGCTTGATATTGGCACCAAATTCTGTCGTGCCAGGAGGGCCAAGATCCAAGATCCGAGGCGGCAGCTGTGTGTCATCCGGTACGTGGCACAGCCCATGCTTGTGAAGGCAGTGATTGAGGCGGTTCAGGATCCATCCAAAGGCGGCGTCGGGCTACGTGTCGCCTGAGATGTCGGCCGCCATGCCAACCGTATCCCACGACGTAGGAGAACCTGTACAAGTCAGCCCCTTGTCCTCGTACTCTCCATCTTTCTGTCAGATCACTCACCTTCAACCCCACAAAGGTTCAACTCGCCCACAACCTCTTCAGGCACTCTCCTCCAATCTGTAAACAGATGCCTCAAAAGTCCAACCTCGCTCAATAGAACCCTGACCCCCAGCGCCCCCGGCATTCCCGTCGACCTCAGCCTGGTCCGCACAAACTGCCTCCCGGCACAGCCCGAGTTCCAGGCCTCCACCACTATCAAACGCGCACTGTCGAGTGCTTTCTTATCCTTGATACACTGTCGGACGCCTTCGGCCAAGATTCTGCATCATGGACACCCTGCTTTCGCGGACGTGTCCAGCCCATGTAGGTAAGCCGCAAACCGATCTAGATCGTTGCAAGCTGTCCATTTCCCCCCATGCCGTGGCGGAGCGCCAAGTTAATAAACCGTCTTAGCTCAGGCTAACTCGTCTTCTCAGAATCCCTCCCTCTCGCTGGAAGAGGCGGCCGCTGAATGGGCCTCATTCCGCTCGCCGCGCCGGATCATTTCCTCTTTGCAGTCAGCTGAAAACACTGACACGCAATGTAACAATCCTGGGTCGGCGTCTTACCCATCATCTAGCCCCCTAGCCATCGGATGCTACGAGATCGCAGCCTTGGCTTGTTCGATGGTACTCTCAGGTTAGTTTCTGCCAGAAGACGCCCTCAAAATCGCGGCTATCTCTCACGTTGGCATTTGTGATGCTTATGCGAGCTTCACAAGCATGGAATGCGATGTGCGAGTCCGTATGATGGCTTTCGCGCTTAGTGTGGTCTATCAGTATGGCGAAAAATACGCTCAGGGCTGTTCTAGATAATTCAGTTCTCCAGGCTATGGGAAACAATCCGGCTTGGCGGGCTGCAAGCGGCTGTACAACACCACTCAGAGATTACATGTCCGGCGCTTGCGGGAAGGAAGATGGCTTGATTGGGCCCGATGTAATGATTGCATACGTCGTTTACGGGATCTGACAACCAACAGTAGTAGTAGGCTTGACCGATGTTGGACATCCAGCAAGAATTGTGGATTAACATCCGGCCCTCTGTTCTCTCCCTAATTACCATTCCCCTACCGCCAGTGCAAGTGAGCTGACACCAACCTTGTCCGCTCCACGCGCAGTACTTGATTGCATCAACAAGCAAAATAAAACGCATGGGGCTAAGATGGCGGTTCAAGCGACGAGGCTTCGTATCCTAGTGCTCTAGCCTATATAGTGACTCATAATGTTTGAGTTAAAGTAGCTGTATTCACTCATGACCTGTACTGCTGCTAGCTATCCAGTCAGTTCAATATCAAACCTGGCTAAAGTCATGAACTTACGCCTCCGCTCAAGTATCCGCAGTGAATGCTTACCCCCCCTTTCAGTATGCATGCTCAAGCCGATAGTCATTCTTACTTCCGTTGGTTAGATTCGAGAGAACTGAAAGAAAGTACAAGATTTCTCGTGTTCATTAACTCGAGAAAGTTTATTTGGCTTGTTAGCTTGTACCCTGCGTCTCAGAGCAAGGCTTTGTTGGTTCTCCGCTGCCAACACCCAATAATCATTGATGAAACCGTAAGGAGGTAACCGAAGGTCCGTTTTTCATTCATTAATGATCTGGTCAATTACAATGATATCATAGACGAGGGCCAAACAGCAGGCATATACATTGGTCATCCTGAACTTTCGCGATAACGTTATTCGCCATAACCGCAAATGCAAGGAGGTACATAGAATCCTACAAAGATCGAGAAAAGCACACCCAACTTCTTCGCAAGCTGGTGCACGAAATTGGAATACCTATTATTCTTAAGAAAGTCTAGTAGTCGCACTTGTCGGTGCTCTTGTTCTTTGGTTTCTTCTTGGCCTCGAAACTTTTAGCCTAAATTTATACCACTTGCTTCTTATACGGACTCGATACGACGATTGCTGCCGATGTTCAAGGCTCTGTCATTGGAGCATTTGGCCACGTCGACCAATTCTTTTGGATCGGGGCAGGTTTCCCGCTAGGATCTATATGCGTCGTTCTCTTACTAAGTCAGCTTTCTCCTCGCCTTTACGATGGCTGGTGGTCAATGGCCGTGGAAGGACGGATGCACAATTGCCATAATTGTTGTGTTTGGCGTGATTCTGATGGCCCATGTCTTGCAGCAGGCCTTTGCTGTCTTCACCAGTACCGCTCAACGTGCATTTCCTGGGCATTTTCTGTGAGGACGATGTTCCCTGCATCGTACTCAAGCTCGAAAAAGCGTGACGGTAATCGACGAGGACTTAAGATTGTCACAAAAAAGACGTCGTTGCGATTATCGGCTAGTTAATTACATGTAATGATCCCTAACCGGTGCCGTTCAATCAGACTTAAGAGCCCCTAGCCCTATCATCGTAACATGGACGAAGCAATGATCTCGAGGATATCATTACGCCACGATGCGCGAGAGGCTCAGATGTGTCTAGTTAAGCTCCCACTCACAGGTGATCCCATGGTCACGAGGACCGCAGTTGCTGTCACCAGCCTGGAGGTCGTACTTGACGCCGTTGTACTGCATCGACGCACCCGAAAGATCGGTCTCGCCTTTGTCGCAGCCGTTGCCGTCAACGACAATCAGATCGTAGACCAAACCAGTCTGGCCCTTTTTGAAGGTAGACGAATCCTTGGTGCAGTCCGTCTCGAGCACGCCGCTCTGGTCCCAGTCGCCGTCGGCGGAGGGACGGCAAACGCGGACCTAGAAGCTTGATTAGTGTCGCTGTTCCAAGAACCTCGTTAGTTTTGTTGTTTTTGTTTTTTTTTACGAACCCAAGGGAGACCTGTGTTGGTGTCACGAATAGATGTGTAGTGGACGGTGAAGAAGCCGGGCTTGACAGGAAAGGCGTTCTGGTCCTTGTTACAGTCGAAGAGAGCGGCAGAGGACCGGGCGGCGAGAAGAACAATGCCAGTGGCGATGGCGCAGGACGTAGAGGTAAAGAGCATGGTTGTGGATTACCGATGGAGATGACGGGATATGTGATATGCGACTGTTCACAGTTGTGATTCTTATGATTGTTGCCTATGAGAGTGATGAGGAGCCGAGGTGGGAAGAGGGCATAGTGGACCTCTTTATAGTACTTTGGCTTCTCATTCCTACGTAATTATGGCAAATTTCTTTCGGTTACAAACACTGGATTGCATTCTTTCTGACGTATAGCCATCTTCGATAGGGTGTGGCGGGACTTGGAAGCAGCGTTGAGGCCACCAAGGATCGGATGATATTCCCCTTATGGACAACGTGCTCACCCTGATAGTCTTCTAGCGGACCATTATTCTTGAAATGGAGGAGCCAAGGCCTTTGAGGCTGTAACATGACTATCACGGCTTACGCAGCTTTCTTGGCTCTGTGTTGAGGAATACTTGGCCGCGCGTATCTCATTGTGAGTTCCGACAGGCTAAAGCAAGACCCCGGGATCAGAGCGTATAAGCTGACCTCAAATGTCTTGGATTACTTTATGTGACGTACCCATTGCTCTAACGCAGGCTATCAAGAGTGAAGATTCATCTTCAGGAGATGGATTACGGTTCGGTCGCGGCAGTCAGCTCAATGAGGCCAAGATCGGCCATTTAAACTTTTGAGGCTGACAAGTGAAAATATAGCCGTGAGCACTAAGTTAAGAGATCATCACATTGTTCAGTCATCATTGGCTGACAGACCGGAGAGACGTGAAAGGGAATCAATAGCTTAGGAAGACGCCCAGACTTTGGCTCACCAGATGAACGAATTTGTGGGCATAAGCCGTGGTGAGCGCATCAAATTGCCTAAAGGGGAACCTGAAAATCGTCAGCCGAGAAAGACATTGACTGTTTCATCCAATTGAGAGTGCAGCCCCTCTTAACTCGCTGACCATGAGGCATGCAATGAACAGTGCTTGTGAAACATTATGCTACGAATTGGGGCGATGGTTACTGACTTGCGAAGCCGGTTGGATCTCGGTCTTCTACGGCAGTTGGATAATTTCGTAACTAGAACAGCAAACCAATTGTGGCGAAACATAATCGAGACCACCAAGTCGTGGATAGACCTTGACGCTCCACAATCCGTTTCTCATAGAGTATGGTTTTCATCAAAGCAAGCACTCTACGAAATCATCTTGAGAATGAATTCTTGGGTGGCCGTATAGATCTAATAGATCCTGTAAAAAGTCACACAACCATGACCCCCTTCTAGGGTCAAAGTTTGCAGGCATCACGCAACATGACCAGCCTGCTAGAAGGTTTGACCTAAACGTAAGCCCGACCATTCCCTTAAAAAGACCTTTCATCCCGTAGACTTGATTAGCATATCGTTGGGTTTTTGTGAGTTCAATTCATGTCTGGAACTACTGACACTGAACCAACACCACCCCGACACCTGGAATCCGCGTCGAGTCACCCTCGATACAAAAGCTGGCTTCATTCTAGAACTGACGCCCCCACCGGCTATCAGCACTATCAGCTTTAAACCGCTGCATCAAGATGACGTTGTTCGCTCGTTCCAGCCTCCCTCGCTTCCGCTTCTCCTCCTTGTGCTGTACTCTATCGCCGGCTATTCTCAGCTTGGACAGCTGCGCGGCAAGTATGGCCTCGCTACTGCGCATAACCTCGCCGGTTCCATTCCCTCCCCGCCGATGGGCGACCTCGAGACCGGGAGCCGGGGTGTCTGAATGCACGGCGGACAAATCTGGATGTCGCTCTGGTGACGCTCGACGAGGGGCTCGAGGTTCTTGGGTATCGGGATTCTTCCGGTGTGAGATGAGCTTTCCCGATGGCAAGCGCACCGGCATACTGTCGTCGCGTTGCATCTGCTCAATCGCGGAGTTTTCGAATTGTGGCATTTCATAGAACTCCTCGGTGTCGGGGGACACATCGAAGCGACAATGGCCCTTCGCCATCATGTGCTGCTGGACACCCTCGACGGTGCTTCGCCGCGTGCCGCAGCATATGCACTCTCGATAGCCGTGGATGACAAAGTGTAGATAGCCGACAACCGTCTCGAGGTCGACGGCTAGGCAATCCTGGAACGGCACGCTGAAGCCGTGTGCCGCGGCCATGTGTGCCAAGTTGTCGTCCAATAGGGAAGACTCTTGGGCGCAGAAGAGGCAATTGCTGGGTACAAAATCTGGCGGTGACGGTTCGTCTTCGGTGTCACTAGGATCGTTTTGATCTCGGTCAGCGCCAGCATCTGGTTCATCCCCCTCTCGAGCGCATGGCGATGCCGCGCTTTTCGATTGACTGACGTCTGTGGAGGGAGGAGGTGGTGGTGGTGGCGATGTGACACTCCCGGGTTCCGCCACCTTCAGTTGAAGCTTGTAGACGCTACGATCCAAGCATTAGCTGAAACAGTATTTGGCCAAGGAGCGAGATGTGACTGACTGGCCGTCACTTTTGACATGCGCCCTCCATGTTTGCAGGCCACGGAATTCCACGTTGCAGAGTCTGCAGAAGGAGGGGGCTTGCGCAACGTTGAGAAGCGGCTGGTTCGCGCCAACAGAAGTGTCGGTCATGTTGTATGTATGATCTAGTATTGGGTGTAGTACTGTTATGGGTGTGGTGTTGTAAGTGTAAGAGCTTGATAGAAGAGGTATCGTCGTTGGCAAGGATTGCTGTATGAGTGTTTAGGTTAGCTCCATCTCATGGGCACAGGCGACAGATGATTGAATACATATAAGTTATGGATTGG
>JAMYIC010000593.1:0-18764 GCA_024112705.1 Microcera coccophila
CATCATTTTGTCCATAACCTTCCCTTCCTTCGTCATCGCAATAACCTCTCTCCACAATCTTGGTAACGGTTTGATTCCTTCATTTCCTAGAACGAGAAGAAACTCTTTCCCGTCGCAATACCGAATCCTTGCCTGAATGCGATCGACAATTCAGCGCTAAGACATCTTCCCCCCCTTACCTCCCGTCATTGTCACCGTCACCGTCACCTCATTATCAAACCTTCTGCCCGCCATGCCGAAAACGCCAATTACAGCGTCCACACCCCTCTTCTCAACCGGTATTTTCTCTTCCAACGCCTCGTCTCGCCCAACGACCCGCGACGGTGTCGATCCGCTCAGTGCCGCTCCAAATCACGCCATCAAGGATCGCAAAACCTCCTTCTCCCGAAAATCATCGCTCTCTGGCGCACGACGTCGTGGGAGTTCTTTTGGCAACGGTTCGAATGCCTACGTGACCGACGCGACAGCACCGCCCGCCCTCCCTGATTACGCTCTCTCGGCGGCCGCCAAGGTTGTTCCGAGAGCAGATGTTGGCAAACAAAACGACCATTCGGTACAGACGCCCGTGAGCGCTGAAGGGGGGTTCAGCATGCTAAGCCGCACAACTACGGGGTCGACGCAATATTTCAGCACGGGCATGCCCACGGGTGCCCCTTTGGCCGGCCTTGCTGGCGGTGCGGCGGGTATTGGGGCAGGTCTGTGGCAGCAGACGGAGACGGCAGTGGCTCATCAACAAATTACAGAGGTTGCGAACAAGCGCATATCGACGTTGGATTATCTACGGAAGGCGTAGGTTACATCCATCCAAGGAGTGTTGCTCTAGACTAACACCTCGGACAGACACGAGGGACGAATATACTGGTTCAACACATATCTCTTCGACAAACCGGACCTCAACCGCATGCCGTATTTCGATTCGAGGAAGATCGGGCGCAAAGCGACTAATTACCTACTGCTCGGGCTCTCCTTGCCCACCATCGGCGACCTCTACTCTTCTACTCCTCTCGAATTCTTGCGCAGCCTCAACGCCCTTCTCTCCGAGTTTGACTCCTTCCAACAACTTCACAATGACACATCATCACTCACACGTGCACGTTTGCCCAACATGTTCCGTCGACAAGGTGGAAAGTCACGTAGGTCTACTTCCGCCGCTGACATGCATTCTCTGCCGGACGAGACAGCTCCGATGCCTGCAGCCGGAGGACCTGCGCCGCAGATCATGAACTTTGCTGCTTCGGAGACCGATTTACTACCAGGAGAGGAATATTCGTATCTCCTAACACCATCTCTTCCCTTCGACCCGGACTATTTCGAGACGTTTGCGACGCTGTGCGATGTGCTGATCGATTGTTACTCCCGTTTCCTTACACTAGTACCCTCGCCCAAGGAATGTTCAGCGCCGGTCGCAGAACTATTTCACAAGGCAGATGCGCGGGTACGCAAACTCATTGTCCAAGGAGTCGTCAAGGAGTTCGAAGACCACAGCCGAAGTCACATCAAATCCGAGGTCGCCAACATTGGCAAAGTGGTGTTGGGAGGATTGATGTGAGAGTCAGGGTTGATGGCAGTGATAATGGCACTATGGAGTTGAGTGATCTTAGGATTTGGTCACGGAGTTACGGATCTTTTGATTTCAACGCTTGGGCGGCAGATTGTTTGGGAGTTTCGCTTTGACACAAGATACCATGAAGAACAGACGGGCATATAGCAGTTCATCGCTTCTCCTCACCTTTCGCGGAGACTGTACATTAGAATATCGTACAAAATCTTACATAAGGCTCAGATGGGCCTACTTCCGTTCCTGCTCGTTGGTCTCCTCTTCTGCAACAAGGAGCTCGATATCCCTCCCGACCAACCAATCACGGGCACCATTCATGATCCTATCCAACACCTCTCCTCCTTCGAGTACGTCCGGCAAGTTATGTACATCCAGGCCGGCTCGATGATCTGTGCATCGGTCCTGGTTGTAATTGTACGTCCGAATCTTGTCACCTCGCGTGATCTGGTGCTGGGATAACACACTATTCCTGAGTCGCGCTGCTTCCTGTTCCCGTTGTTCTCGACGTTGATCGGCGATGCGTGCGCGGAGTATTTTCCAAGCCTCCTCGCGGTTGCGCTGTTGGGAGCGGTGGTCTTGCATGGAGACGACCGTGCTAGTGGGAATATGCGTCATCCGGATAGCAGACTCAGTCTTGTTGACGTGTTGACCTCCAGCACCTCTTGCCCTCATGGTCTCGATCCTGACCTCTTGCGGATTGACATGAAAGTCACTCTCCGGATCGTCAATATTCATTTCTGCCGCACCATTCTCCGGAAACGATGGCAACACCCACACAGCTACAGCACTGGTATGCACACGGCCTTTGCTCTCAGTACTGGGAATGCGTTGCACTCGGTGCATACCAGCTTCGCTGCGGAAAATGTCGAAGGCGCCCGGATCCTGGATTTCGAGGACTGCTTCTTGAAGAGGGTTCTCGCCAGCGGAGGAAGAGCTGTCGCCCGCAGTGTCGGCGAATTCGTATTTCATTACGCTGTGGCGATAGCCTCTCCGCACACAAAGCGCCTTGTACATCTTGAAGAGCGTGTCAGTGAAGTATCGGCCCTCTAAACCGCCAGGACCAGGGCGGAACTCGACCATGCACGGAAATTCGGAGAAGGGATGTCGGGGTGTTAAGCTCGCTGAGAGATTCCTCGCCAGTGATTCTAGCTTTCCTGTTTCGGCTTCCAGCTCGTCGCGGGCGATCGATGCCAGGTCGGGATCTTGTTTCGGGTCTCCGATCATAGACTCGAGCTCGGCGACTGAGGCTTGAGACTTATCCCAAGCCTTCAAGGCTTCAGCTACGCGGGACAATTCGCCGGCGCGTTTTGCTTTGGTGGTGTCAAAAGCAGACTCGAGGGTTTTTCGGAGCTCGTCATGTTCGGAAGTCAGATTCTGGGCGCGTTCAAGGAGGGCAGGCGCAAGGAGTGGCGAAGTTGAAGCATCTATTACCGATTAGCTACGAGGTCTTGAATTGCAATTTGCGACTGCTCAACGGACCATTGGAGGCGTAGCGCACGAATTGACGCCATTGCGAGCGAGCCAGTGCCCGAGTGCAGCTTCGGCAGATCCATGGCGCCGGTGACATGCTTTGGGAGGGCGTCGAGTTGAGCTTTATTCAACGTTTACTATCCATGTCTTGAAGGCCTGGAAGATCCAAGATGCAATTTCTAGAAGTAGGAAGGGGCGGATAGGTAAAGCTGCCCACTTTCCGCTCGCGTGGGGAGCGGAACATCCCGTTGATCATCTCCCTGCCAATCATCCATTGCCCTCGTGATTTCGAGTTCATCCTATCAACGGTATTGCGATAGAACTCATCATTGATTTCCTTTATCAATCTATATTTTACCTTTCTAAGCCTCATACGCCATTATGCTCGCTTACTGGCCGCCCTTGCAGCCATCAAAAACCCAGCTCCAAGGACCAAACAAGCCCCTCCCCACATTTGCGCTGCTAGATACTGCCCACCAGTAGCCTCCATCAGCCTTCCAGCTATGGGGGGCCCCGTGAGAGCTACAATGCTAAGGATGCTAAACGTCATGCCTATTCTCGTTCCGTTTTTACTTAGGTCTTTAGTGAGGCCTGCAAGCGTCGCTGGGAAGAGGGCTTGGATGCCCGCGCCGAAGTAGCCGAAGAAGAGGACCCAAATGTAGTCTCCTGTGAGACTGTCTACCTTGGACCAGAAGAAGATGCAGAGGGCCGCGGCTATGATCGTGGGTATGAAGACATTGACCGCACCAAAATGGCGATCTGCGAGGTAAGCTGGAACCATTCGGCCAGGGATTCCGATGACGTTGATGAGGAGGAGGATGGTGAAGGACGTTGAGCCGGATGCGTTGAGCACAGCGAGTGCGTACGTTCGCGCCTAGACAATATCTCAGCTATTGCCTGCAACCCGAGGTCATTTGCCCTTTCAAGGAAACCTACAAGACGGGGACTTACATAGTAGTACGCATAATACGTGGCCCAGAGTGTGAACCACATACTGATCGCAAATAGGGCGTATGTTGGCTCCCTAAAGGCGGCCCAGTCGACAATTGGTCCTGCTTTCCGAGGCGGCAACCTCGTCCTTGCGAGGGCGAGTATGATGATTGACGTAACCAACATGACCAATCCCATGACGCGCACCGTCCATTCAAACCCAACCTTTGAGAGGAGCTGTTGTGCTATCAATGGAAATACGATCCCGCCCGTTGCGCCGCCACAGGCAGCCGATGAGATGGCCATTGTTCGCTTTGTGGAGAAGTAGGTGGACATGTTGGCAATCGTTGGCGCGAACAGGATGCCGTTCCCCAGTCCCTGACAAACCCCTTGAGCTAGGAACAGTTGCCAATACTCTGTCGAGATGCTGGTCATGAAGACTCCAAGAATTTGCATGGAACATCCTATCAACAGAGCTAACCGATAGTATCCTGCATCAAAAGCACGACCGGAAAAGGTTCCGACGAGGAAGATGAGGCAGATCTGGATGCTGCCAACCCAGGCAACAGTGGATGGAGGGAGGTTCAGCTTTTCTTGGTAAACAGGTTGGAAGATACCAAAACTGATCGTATAGCCCCAGGTGTTGAAGACGACCAGATGACCGGCCACGACCTGGAGCCACGCCAACAGTCCTCCATCAGGCGGGGGTGCTGTCGACTGTTGGACGGCTTGCTCTAGGTTATTTGTTTCGACATCGGCGTCTTCGATCATCGTTGAAGCCCTGTCATCATCCAGCGGTTTCGACTTCACCTCATCTGGTTCGTGACGCAGCCCATTATCGCCTTGGACGAGTGTATCATTGTCAAACACAATACTCTTCTCTGAAGGGGCAGTCATCACTGCTTGTAGGAAAGTTGAAACTCCAAAATTTCTACAAAATTTTGTGTCAAGTTTTGCTATGAGAGTCACCTCACGGATGTTCAACACGCCCTTCAAACTTGGTTAACCGATTAGCAACCACTCCGGATCGGACCGGCTGGGTCAGCAGACAGCCCCCCCTTCTCGTAATTGGAGGGGTCTGCATTCAATTGACCACTTTCTTGGGCTAACGGGGATTTTGTGATCGGCGGGCTGGTGCATTTGCGTGGGGCCGGGGGGCTTCACTTGGTGAGGGCAGATTTGCGGCGGTGGAAGTCCGACAACCTGTCACAGCGACTTCGGCCTCTCGTATGGGTGTTTTCGATATGAAAATCAGAGCTGACTAAATCTCGGAAGTGCAGTTGGAGTGGCAACAGCGGGATGGAGGCATGGGGCTGGACTCGACCAGCCAGAGAACTCTCCGTAAAGAAGGTACGTCGACTGCAGCGCCCAGCGAGACTCAGATTGCGGCCTCATGCGCGGCCTCGCGGCGGCCAGTTGCGGCGTAGACGCGGGATACGCGGCGAAGTATACAAACGAGGAATGGTCGGCCAGCTTCTCAAGTCAGTATATATCAAAAACTGTCTTGCATTGCATGTATGCAGTGGATGCGGCGGGAACTCGTCCAGATACTAGTGGCATCCGTTTGTAGAACGCCGTATGGTATTTGGGGATTCTTCAGCAACCCGCCTCTTCATCCAGCTTCTTAGTAGCATCCAGCTTCTTAGTAGCATCCAGCTTCTTAGTAGCATCCATCTCCTAGGCGTTCAAGCTTAGCCACGATCACTGATAGTCGCTTCGAGTCCGCTATCTAATTTCCAGAACAAAATCTCCCTCGTCTCGGCCGCTAGAACCTGGTCGGCGACGTCCATCTTGTCATAGCACTTGGGTCCATTTACTAGGCTCATGGGGCGGGTTCGGGTTGGGAAGAGTCCTTTGGCGGCCCTCGACTTCAGCACAAATTAAGGTTTTGTATAAAACGTTTGTTTCCCTGCCCACACGCCCGCTTACAAATTGAGCGCGGTCTGTTACGATGGCCTCTTTTGCGGGGCATCAAAGGGCGTGATTACATTTACATCCAAGGCTAGCTAAACTCATGGAAGGGCGCCAGTGCGGAGTCGCAACCGACATTGATAAGAGCTGTTCTGCATCCGAATAACGGAACATCTCGTTTCATAGTCACTGGTTCAGCCATCGCAGCCGCCATGCCCTATACCCTTTTTATCGGCAACAAACGTTACTCGTCCTGGTCCATGCGGCCATGGGTTCTTTTCAAGGCTCTTTCCATTCCCTTCACCGAGGAGCTTCGCCTCTTTGAACATGGACGTCGCCAAAAAGGCTTTCTGTCCTTCTCTCCCACTGGCAAAGTTCCTTGCCTCCGCGATGATGACACACCTATCGTTGTCTGGGACTCCTTAGCCATCTGCGAGTACGTTGCTGAGAAGCATCCGACCGCATGGCCATCTGAAACTACCGCGCGTGCATTTGCGAGATCTGCAACTGCTGAGATGCACGCTGGGTTTAATGCGATCCGGGACGAGTGTTCTATGAATGTCGGTCTCCGAGTTGAGCTTGGCGTCCGAAGCGAAGCGCTTCAGAGAGACATTGATCGACTGAACGAACTCTTCAAGAAGGGCATCGAGGAATTCGGTGGGCCCTGGCTCGCTGGTAAAGAGTTTACGATTGCAGATGCCATGTTCGCACCTGTTGCATCGCGGTGCAAGACGTATGGCATAGAGCTTGAGGGCACATCCAAGGAGTACATCGAAAGGTTGTTTGAGCATCCCGCTGTGCAGGCTTGGGTAAAGGATGGACTTCGAGAGACGGCTAGGGAACCCTATCACGAGGAGGACTCCGTCAAGGGAAGAACCATCTTGCAAGATCTGACTCGATAGTGGATTGGATGAAGAACCGAAGACTGTCTGACGGATAATGGGTTCCCAACAGACTATCTACGCAGCAGCCGGGATCCAGGCTAGGTCGAGCAAGGATTCGATATCAAGGATAAGCTTACCTAGAGATAGAATCAATATGTATCTTGCCTTATAACTATCCTTCTATTAAGTAATCAACTCTTAATAGTTTACTTAAACAATAGTTGGAATCTAAGTCGAGTCAAGTAAAGATTTAACATCAAGGATGAACTTATCTAGAGGGAGAATTGAGATGCATCTTGCCCTACAACTACCCCTCCGTCAGGTGATCAAGTTCCAGCAACCGAGCCGCGAACGCCCCTACCTCACGGTATCTTGGGTGCTTCCATCTGCGATACGTTACTTGCTCAGACAAAACTCATCATCTAACCTTCCTAAGACCACAAGTCACCTTTCACCGTCCTGCCATACATCACCTGCTAATATCACTGGCGTAAAGAGGCAGTTCAAGCGGAAAGATGATGATGGCATAATTTGTTTGTCACCACTACCGCCGGGTATCAATAAATCCAACCTTCCTGTCCAACAAAACCCTTATTCCATCAAATCCACAAACGCCCTTCGCTATATCCAGTGTTACTATACAACCATGGTTCGCGCTCGCCTGGTTTCGCGACCTCCTCAACGTCTCTCAACGCTCTCAACGAACAAGGCATCCACGAACAACGGGATTGTGTTGATATCGCCGGGCATAGCGTCTACGTTGCCAGACGCATACGATCTGACATGGACGTTATTTCCTACTGTCCCCAGTGACCGCATCTCAATATCCGGCGTTGTCGTTGACGACTTCTGCGACGGCATTGGCACCTCAGCCACCATAGATTCCTGACTCTTCCGGTGCCCGAGGGGCTTGGACCCTTTCTCTTCAACGTCGACGGAGATCTCTTGAAACACCATTATGCCGCCATAGTTTGGAGTCTTTGCTGGTAGATGCAGGTCCCTTCGTGTGTGATATAGAGTCCCGTCTTCCGCCGTGTCCGCGGAATGCGGTCGGTTGCTGTCTGCTGCTGGACATAGGTTCACCGTTGAGCTTGTTCGACCGGAGGCTGGAGATGACGATCGAAGCCCACTAACTTTTATTGTTGGCCTAACGCTCATTTTTGCGCCTATGGATGAATCTGTTGCTCTGAATTGTCGAAGAGTGAAAGAAAGCCCTGGGCTCCTAGCTCGAGAGTCATCGCCAGTGGGGTCGGCATTGTTATTCAAAATAGGCCCGAATTCTTGGTGCAATTCCCTCATAAAGTCTTGCTGAGGCTGGTCGAATCCCTGCCGAATCTTAAAAAAGCTGAGAGGGACCCATTCACAGTTAGAGCTCGACAAGTTGGAATGAATAGGGACCACCATCCGCAACGCCATCACGACCGCCTCTGACTGTCGGGCTCCTGTCCGGACAGGGAGTCGCATGACCGTCGATGTGAGGATCGCGTCTTGAAAGAATGGCTCCTGGACCCAGTCGCAAAGACTGTTTACAGCACCTGTTAGGTGCCTCCCAAACTCCTTTTCCCGAGCAGATCGCAGCAATGACGTGCCGTCGGTCTTTAGGCGTTGGAGTACTTCTGTAACCGGTAGGCCATCAAGTTGTCGCAAGAATGTTATTTGCCAGCGCTCCATTTTCTCCATGGGTAGAGCCTTGGAGGGAAGTTGGTTGCGAGCCCCTTTTCGTACGAGAACCTCAAATCCCTCATATGCTCGAGCGCGGATGGCAAAGAAGCCCAGGTGAACACCGGATTTCAGCCGAGTATGCTGATCAGAGAATGTGGCCATGTCTTTAAGCTTCGACTCGAATTCCGGAGACTGGATCTGCATGTTGGACTTGATGATGTCGCTTACCTGGTGAGGGTCGGCGAATCGGTAGCCTGCGGCCGTAAGACGCTCCGCCTCCTGATCTGTTGGAAGCCGACGAACCAGAAACATCAGCGAACCTTTCCCGTACAGCTCTTCTCGTATACCCTTCTCTGCCATGTCAATCCTACTCGGATCATCCTCAACCGAATTGACGTATTCTACTGAAGGATCTTCTCGATGGCCTTTAGGACCTCCCAGTACTCCCTTGGAAACAGCTCCTGTTGGAAGGACCTCGTCCCATAGAACACCAACCGAAGTCAGGTGGTCATTGAGGCGATCACCAAGTGCAGAAGCGGCCAGACAGAAAAGCTCGCGGAACAAGACATCGTATCCCTCAATCATCTCGCCGTAGTCGCTGACGAGCCGATTGGATTGCCTCCCATCTTTATTCTCGCCAGAATGCAGCATCTGCGTTACGTGGTCTTTCATCCCATTGATGATCTTCGCGATTCCATTCCAATTTCTGGACGCTTGAAACATCCAGTGGAATTGTGGGTGTTCTGCACTGAATCGTTCTTTGGTGCCCTGTTACGGCGGGAGTCAGTATAGAAGTCGAGACAGTAGGTCAGGATACAACAACCTGTCCAAAGTATGAGTCCGTGACCACGGTGCTTGGTATGAATCCATCGGGGTCCACTAGAATCTTCCCATCTTTGTCAAAGACAGCGGCCCCAAGGATAATCTGTTGAGCGCGAGCGGCAGACTTCCTCATGGCTCGAGCCCGTAGGAAGGCTGATCCAGCAAGGACGAGACAAGCACCGACCGACTATATAACATTTAGCAGGGCTGGACGTGTCAACTGATGTTGATCTACTTACCAGACAAATGACAGCAACTACAGTCGCGTTTCGAGACGGCTGCTTGCCTTCCGGTCGGGCATCGACCAGTCGATACTGTGTACCGACAGCAGCACACCAATGCATACCAGACACAGCCCCCGCCAGAACGAAGGAAGAGATGGTCCGCTTCCACCAGGAGTTTTCCCACATGGCTCGGAATATGAAGAACATGGCCAATGCCACGATACTGGCAGTGACAGCAATAGTTGCCGCTCCAGCGATAAATCCTATGTCATAAACACATGCATAGTTTTGGATGGAGTCATTGCCTAAGTAATGCATTCCACAAACAGCGGTCCCACAGAGAACACCGCCTGCTATCACTCTGCTCCAGGACACAGCATTGTTTGTACCAACCGCAATGAATGCTACAAGGAGCACGAGGATGGGAATGAAGAACGAAATCGCCGTGACACCGCTTGAATATGCGATTTGCATCGAAGGGTCTCCGTTACCAAGGTTGATGGCTCGATTTCCGATAAAGTGCTAGAAATTGTGAGTATGCATCAAGGCGGCTTTGCGTAAAGAGGAAGACAATACCATGCTCCAGATTGCTATACCCCCCATGGTGATAGCCGAACTCACGAGGAGAAGACTGCTAGAGTCAGCCGTTGCGCCATGTGCCATCGAATAGCCACTCACTGGTTGAAGAGTCCCTTGAATCCCGTTCGCCGATTGATCAGCTCGAGCGTCGAGGCGGCGCCAACGAGACTGACGAGAAAACTAAGAGCAACGAATCCAGCATTGTAACTTTGGGGGACGATTTGGCCCTGGTACTGAAGCAGAAGATCTTGCGTTGACATGGCGAAGACGGCGCTACAGAGCCAGCAACTTCCGAGGTAGTGACAGTCGGCAAAGGAACGAAGTGCGAGCTCTGTGATATGTGGGCGAACGCGACATATAGAAGCCTCTGAGGTAGCGCCTCGGTGGCAGAGGCAACGATACGCCACCAGCTCCGATGGACGACAGCATTTCTCTTGATTATCTGGTCCAGACTCTCTGGCATGTTGGACGGCAACTAATCATTTAGTGTACCTGGATACGGGGGGGCTAGTCTTTGCTGCCTCGAGGTGCCCGCCGGAAGGTTCTGGACTAGCCCGTTGGGAGGTGGACTCCACCACGAGGTCGGTACGAGCGGAAACTGGCTTTTCTAGCTTGAGTTTATGCAACGACGGGATAGCATCCGGTGGTGGGTGGCTTGGGAGACTGCATCGACTAGCTACGGAAGAGAGCCCTCAACCCGGTTGGCACAAGCTACCAGGTGCTCCCCGATCTTGGAGGGACAACCATTGACGATCGCACCCCTCGGGCTTTCAAAGGCCGATCGTAGCTTTGCTGAGGGACCTGAATGTGAATGTCCGAATGAAGGTACGGCTCAGCCTCTTCCGGCGACATCAACGGCTGATAGTTTGGTCAAGCTACTCACTTAGGCTTGAGGTAGGTCAGAGCGACTATTACAAAACGTACATACAAACAAAAACAAAACATACAAGCAAGAGGACAGAAGCCAAAAGAACGACACTGGATCAGATCATTGACAATTTTCGCCCGTCTCGACGGTGATCTAGAGCCTGCTTTTCTCGTGGTGTTGCCCGTGCGCTCAGGCAGAGCTAGGGTTGGGACCAGGGGTAAGAGACCAGGGTAAGTGTCAGGGTCAGGGGTGGGATCATTATTGACGGATCTCGAAATGGCTCTTACTCGTCCAGGACGACGGAGTTGAGCTGGAATCAAGTACGGTGTTCATAAACACCAAGCTTTTGTTGTGCGACGAAGCCTGATAGCCACGTCGCACCACGCCCAGAGCCGAGTTTGAGGGTTTGGAGAATTGCTAGACAGTCTGTCTTGTCGAACGATAGCTCTATCAGTACCAACGGCCGAGGGCGCAACAAAGAGTCAGTCCAGTCGATTGCATGTACCCTCTGTTTTCTTTGCCTGTTTCTTTGTCCGCTTTCTTTTCTATTTCTTTTTCCTGTCTTTTTTTTTTCCAGTTTTCTTTCCTTTCTTCTTTTTCGAGGCTTGCGGATCATCGGCTCCGCATACAGGAGGACCAAGTCGTGGTAAGAAAAAATAAATAAAAACAAGGCACGCTATACACCAATATCTGGTGGAGAAACTGCCAGTCTATCCCATGTATTTTTACGATGGTGCGGTGACCCAGGCCACAGATTGGCTCTTCGTCGCGGCTGGATATCCCTTTGATGAGGCGGCTTCAGGCGCAGCCAGCCACCCGTCTCGCCCCCGAAATAGGTCGACATATTCGTTCAGCCTCAGACCTCGACAGTTCTCAGGCCGGTTGAGCTATCTCATCACGCTTACTGATTTGTCACCTCGGCGAAAAGAGGGATTTAAGGAAAGCGAGAGAAATCTTGTCTCTATTCACTCGGCTCAACTGAAAACATCGCTAAGGTTCCTCCCAGCCCTCTTCGCAATACGCCTTCGGCCGTTCAGGCGTTACAAATGTCGAATACCCTGGAAAATGACGTCTCGAGTACCATGGCTTGCTTTGTTTGGGCATCGAGGAACTCGACAATGTCACACCCCCCCACTCGTCAATCGTCATGGAAAATGATCCGCAAAAAGCTAGATTAAGGCAACAGGGATATCAAATGCCATGCCGATACTTCACACAATTACCGGCTTGAGTATTATTCTAGATGACGATCATCAAAAAGAATTCCCTTCACCAGAGAGGCGTATGATTCCACCATGGCGAAATACGGTTGAGATGGGCAAATTTGGCATTTGTTATCCGTGTGGGCGGTACCCTTGAAATGTCAAATAACCTTAAATGTGGCACTCCAAGGGCGATGGATCACGCTGGAGCGAGACGCTCTGATCGTGCTCCGCCCTCCCACATCGGTCGCCGGGTTTGTAGCCTTATTGGCCATGGCCTCTTCCCCGTGCCACGCCTTCGGCACAGCCCGCTTTTTACGCTTCAACGGATCGCCGCCAAATCGATAGATTCCGCAAGGGGCAACCAGGGCACCGTCATCCAACTTCGCTCGTGTTGCTCCGCGCCTCTGCCCGACGGAAGGTTCCGATCTTGCACAACTGCCGAGGCCTCCTGAATTCTAAGACTTGCGATCCCACTCGCTCTCGACCCATTTGGCTCTGGCCAGCAAGACGCCTCCAATCTCCCCCATGGCGTTTAGCTCAACTGGTGAGGGCTGACGCTGACCATCCCGAGTGCAAAATACGACTTTGCTTGCACCAGATCCTTGTAGGCGTTGTTTCACGCCTGGTCATCACGCAGCAACTCAGCCGCCAATCGCTCCAGGTAGAATCGTCGAATCTCAGCCGGTTGCCGGTCAAAGCTTTTAGCTATCCGAGCGACATCCAGTCTTCCCTTCTCGTATGCTGCAAGATCCCTGTTCCCGTACACATCCCTGCCAGGAGAGTAGCCATGCTTCAGGTCGCGGAAGAAGACATTGACGGCGATGCTCATATCTGCCGTGGGCATGGCTGTGTGGAACCACATGGCCGGTAAAAAGAGCACATCACCCGTGTTAAGCATTGCCTCGCAAGGGTGAGTGGCAGCTAGCTGCGACGTTTCGAGAGCCGAGAACACATCCAAACTTGAGCTTGATGCCCCTGGAGCGAATGCCAGATGTGAGACATCCGTAGGGGGAAATAGAATCATACGTTTCGAGCCTCGAATTTGGGTGTAGACGTTGGCCATGACCTGAGGGTGAGATCAGTCTAGCTCGGGTGCATCGGGATTTTTCCGCTAGTAGGTGGGCCCTTCGAAACTTACATCGTAGTGAAGCCACATGTTCACCCGCCCGGAAATCCTCAGAACTGAACTAAACAGATTCTCTCTCACGTATTGGAGTTCGGTTGGGAGAGCAAAGTCAGTGGCCAGGGAAGGGAAGTCCACTTCGATATCAGCTGGTGTTTCCGAAGGCTTCCGCTCGGACAGTGATCGCAAGTAGAGCCTTTCGCCCCGTTGTGCTCGCTCCATAAATGTCCCGAGAGTTTCAGTGATGTATCGAAAGTTCTTTGAGTTGAAGTCCATCTTCTCAGTATCCATCTGGCATTCGTGTACAACCACCTTTCCCAGTCAGAGATCGTTCTGTTCACGAAACGGGCCGTAGCTCACCTCCTTGGTTTTCCCCATCCGTTCAGCCATGTAATCTGGCGTCCACTTCTCATGGCACTCGCCCAAGTTCAACCCCTCGAGAATTACGGGCTTCCTTCTCGTAAGAATCTCCTGAAAACTCTCCCCCGACTTTAAGCTGATTCGCGGGATCGATGTCAGAGCTGCCTTAGCCATTAAGTCTCCCGATTTGACAGTATCCCTACCAATATAGGTGACTTGAGGTGATTCCAGATATTCCAAGGCAATAGATCGGTAAGCGGAGTGTTCTAGAGGTGAGGTATCTAAGAACCGGGAAGGGATCTCGACCGAGTAAACGCTGGTATCCCAAAATGTACCCATTGAGAAGCACGTAGCTCCTCCTCCGAAGACAACGAGGCTTCTACCTATCGGCAAAACTGAAGATCCAATCATGAAGGGCCACTGTTGGGTGATTTTTAGAGCCGGTCTGGCGCTTGCAATTGCACATCCGTTCTCTGTCAATGATATGAATGTCATGTCATGGCCTTGCGAAGATGCCTCTTGTCCTACACCCCCGCATAAAACCCTAATTGAACCCGACTCGACTACTTGTGCGCCGAAAAGCGAAAGGAGAGACGAGCTTTGAAAATCACAGAGAGTTTCAAAGTGAATGGATGGCTACAAGTCTGCGTTAGGATTCATAGCTAGAATGGACGGTCTCGGTTGACGGAACCACACGTGAGTGTCAGACTAGGATAGCATTGAAGAACATACCTGAGGACCAGCGGCATCGAGCTTCCATCGGTAAACTTTGTTCGAGATGGTGCCTTCTTTTGTAATTCCACCAGAGAGCATTCCACCAAAGAAGCCAACTTTAGTACTGGGTTCTGTCGAGTTGAAAATCGCAGCTCCAAAAACGGGGTCCGGTACTGTTCCCGAAGTCGTGCATATGAGCCAGCCCTTAAGGGGATGAAACACGAAGTAGTCAGGTGAAATTTTTGAATGACCCGCCTTGCCTCCAACTACCAGAACGAGGGACGACCCCCTTAAACGAAGGGCAGAATGTCTAAATAGAGGTGTGGGAAGGTCGAAGGACTTCTCCCACTTGTTGGTGTCCTTCTTGAAGATCCAACATTCCGAGAATACGCTTGTTGGTGAGGCACGTCCTCCCACTAGGAAGAATCCGTGGCTTCCCAGATCAGTGAGTGTATGGCACATCCTCGCGGAGGGCCCAACTGGTGACATTTTCAGGGGCTTACTGAGTCCGGTGAGGGTATAGATGTCGCAGGATGCGAGCCTTCCATTGGATCCCATTCCCAAAGTATGTATCGCGTATTCCCGGCCTTCTGGGTCCGAAACAAGTATCGAAGCTCCATATCGTCGTTTGGGTACACTGGAGACTCCTTGACGGCCAACTCGCAAATCAACAGCAGCGGGAGCAGCGTCTGGTTTGCTTATTTGATTGAGCGAGTGATGCCCATCCTGTGAAGCTTTCGCGTGCATGACGAAGTAGTGGCGAGCAAAGAGGACGAATTCTTCCCATTCATCGAACGGCTCGACATCGTCGAGCGCTATCCTTTCTGATGAAGACAGAAATCTGTCGCTGTTCCAAGCTTCCCACAAGTCCTGAACGTCGACGTGTTGCCATCCTCGTTTCCGAAACCGATTGCGTTGGCTTTCAAGAGTGGGATATTGATGTACCGACATGAGGTTCGTGTTGAGTTTATCGAAATGGCTCAACATGGTTCTTGCAAAGGGATGATGAGGTCCATTCGGGAGTATCTGTTCCAGGAGGCAGAATTCGGCTGTTCGAAGTTAGGCTCGAGGTTCGCAATGGGGCACAAGTTACGAAAGATCATACCTTTACCAATTGAGCTGGCCCATTGAATGAGAGCGTCGGCGGAAGCAGTATCCATGTAAGTTATGGAAACCTCGGCGACGAACAAGACTGAGCAACCTGAAAGTGGCAGAAAAGACTGAAGGGTCTGGCGCAAGGCATCGAGTTGTCTAAGATCGCATCCAACTTGGCAGTACCTGTCACTACACAGGAGCAAATGTTCGCTATCATTTTCATTGATGACAGGATTCGGGCCCAATAGCTCCCGTAGCTGTGGAGTGCTAAGAACAATGGCTCTTTTCTTTCGCATGAGGTTTGGGTAGTCTACATCGACGAAAACGGCGTTCTCGCAGGCAGAGGCATACCGAGTGTGGCACTGCCAGGGGAGGACATCGCTGTAAGAGCGAGAGAGGAAGCATCGTCAGAAACGATGCAACATAGGGGTCTCAGAGGTGCACTAACCTCCCACAGCCCAGATTGATGACAACTTTCTTGCTGGCTGTGGAACATCTCAAGAACTGGCGTACAATGACATCGATGGCCTTGAGTCTCAACCAGTAACCGCGATTGATGAGCGGAGCTCTCCTCTGAAACTTGGGGACAAAATAACGAAAGTAGTGAGTTTCATGGGGGTAGTAAAAGCGCTCAACACTACGTTTCGAGACGATACTGCTACTATTTGTCTGTCAAATATTTTAGCGAACCACTCAGTCCATGAAATCTCCAAAGTCCTATTCAAACCCGAGCGTCCTAGACCAGCTTGCACGGGACAACAATCTTTAACTTACGCCCATAATCAGGCCATCCAGGGATTGGGACTTGGGTTGCCTCGTGGGCTGTCCAGCTGACGTGCACATTTTTCTGGGCAAAAAAACCCCCCACAAGAAGATCGATGCGTTCTGTCGTAGAGGTAGCGCGAATACACTGCTGCTATTCTCGAAAAGATACACTTGCTTTGGAAGCTGAGGATCGGGTGTTGAGTAGAAGCAATGCGAATGGCAAGGAAGTGAGACTCAAAGTTTGGGTAGGACCTTTGAGCGTCCAGTTGCTGCTTCCTGCGTATATAGCCTTGGTGGTGATAATAGTGGAAGGTGTAGGGTACTTGGGACGAAGGTGAACCCATGTACACTACTTTTTTTCCTCGCAGTAGGTACCTTCCATCGTCATGAGGGGGGTACCCCACCAACCTCCCATCATTTTGGTTGGTTCTCACCTGCTTGTAGCTTCCATCCTTCCTCGTTCAGCCTCTCGATTTCACGACGGTTCTCTTTTATCTTTCAGCCGTCGATAATATCGACGACGAACAAATTTCGCCTAGCATCATTCCCATAGCCGAACGCCGAGCTACAAAACCGAGGCAACATACTCGGCTCCCGCCGCTGCTATATCCACTCGACGCGGACCATGATCAAGAGCTCCGCCTGACGTGTATGGTGCTGTCCTGCCTACCGTCTCCCAGACAGCGTTGCGCCCAGGCATCGCCAGTGAACTTGTTTCGAGTCATCTCAAGGGCCGGAGCTTCTTGAGTAGAGCGTCTCCGCCGGCTGCCTTCGATCGATTTGTCTAGCTTTACACATCTAGCGCCCCCCAGTCATCTCAGTTGCCGACGACACCATGGCTAGCCCAGCGCTCAACTTCATCACCTTTAACCAGGACCATAGCTGTCTTGCGGTCGGCAAGTCGACCCGACGCCTCGACCGCTACCCTGCTTTTCTGACTCTGATTCCTTGTAGGTACTACTAAGGGCTTCCGAATCTACCATACAGACCCATTTTCCCGGATATTCAGCAGTGATGACGGTAATATTGCCATCATCGAGATGCTGTTCTCGACATCGCTGGTCGCCCTCGTTCTCTCTCCCCGCCATCTCATAATCCAGAACACAAAGGTACTGATGCTCGACATCATGCCCGGAGCTCCTTTTGCTAATGTATTTTGCCAGAGAGCCTCGGTCATTTGCGAACTCACCTTCCCCTCCGCCGTTCTTGCCGTGCGACTGAACCGAAAACGACTCGTCGTCGTCCTCGAAGAAGAGATTTATCTCTACGATATTAGCAATATGAGCCTGCTCCACACCATCGCCACATCGCCCAATCCCTCTGCCATCTGCGCGCTCTCGCCATCCTCCGAGAATTGCTTCATAGCCTACCCGCTTCCGAAGCCAAGGGAGGATCCGGAGACGAGACGGCCCGCCCACGCTCCTCCTCAATCGACCTATGTCTCTCCGACGTCAGGCGAAGTTCTCGTCTTTGATACCTTGACCCTCAAAGCTGTTAATGTCATTGAGGCTCATCGGTCACCACTTTGCTCCATCTGTCTCAATAACGAGGGGACTCTACTGGCTACGGCTAGTGAAACTGGAACTATCATTCGAGTCTTCTCCGTGCCTAGAGGCCAGAAGCTATACCAGTTCAGGCGTGGGACCTACCCGTCCACGATATACAGCATGTCGTTTAATCTCAGTTCCACCCTCCTCTGCGTCTCCTCTACCTCCGATACGGTGCACATCTTCCGACTTGGCGTCCCTCCTGGAAACACCACACCTGCTGGCGCACCAATAGAACCCCCGGGAACTTCGCGACAGGACAGGTGGTCACGTGTACGAAACAATGAGGGGTCAGAATCTCCCGGAAACGATGCAATGGATTCCAAGAGCGATGTTGGGGAGACGGCAGGCCATGGGCATGGAGCAAGCAATAGCACTTCGAGCCACCGTAGGCAGAGTGGCTCATTCAGCAGCATGCTTCGGCGGTCCTCGCAGATGATGGGTCGCGGAGTCGCCGGAGTCATGGGCTCGTACTTGCCACAGTCAGTCACGGAGATGTGGGAGCCATCCAGGGACTTTGCTTACATCAAGATACCAAAATCGACTGCTACGCCTTCAAGGGTAACCTCCGGGGTGGCTAATGGTCCTCTTCGTAGTGTAGTCGCCATGAGCAGTAGCAGTCCGCAAGTTATGGTTGTCACTAGTGACGGCGGTTTCTATGTCTACAATATTGATATGGAAAATGGTGGTGAGGGTTATTTGGTTAGACAATTCTCGTGGGTTCTGGCATTTACTGGTTACTTTTGAGGCAAAATACTGACAACTCAACAGGATACTCGAAGGTGATGACAAGAGCGACGCCTCTGGCTATGGAAGCTAGGAATTAGTTGATCCGGACGTCTACTTTTACGATTGCGAATAATCTGATCAACTCTAGAGATAACAGCGCATTGCACATATGGCGTTCATGCTGTACTAGAAGGTGGTTTCGTTCTTCGTTCCCTTTTTTTTCTCACCCTTGTCGTCAAGGTCGGAGGTGGTCATTGTAAATACCCTTTTTGTTTATTATAGGGAGTTTTTTGTTCTTTTCCTTTTTTTTTTTTTGGT
>JAMYIC010000593.1:18869-33701 GCA_024112705.1 Microcera coccophila
TTAACTTGAATAATTCAATAGCAACTGTGTGAGAGGTATGTTTGAAGCCTCTTGTAAGCAATGATAAACAAGTAATCAACGGTGCTCCTACTTTCGTCGTGATTCGTCATGTCTGTGTCCTCATGTTCCCATCCCATACGTCGTCAGATACGTAATTCTCCCTAAAGCAATTATGAGGCTGACAAAAACGCCACAATCCTAGCCAAAGTGAACCTATCAACCCCGTAAGTTCCTTTCAAGACGCTCCGCAGTCTTGAATCGATCCTTGTTAACCCAATGCCCATCCGCTCAACCTATCCATTGTTGCATAGAACCTTGCAACGCAAACCTGCGAGGGAATCCTTTTCCCTTATCGTGCATAGATCTGGCTCGTCTCAGGATGGGGGCTTCTCAGAAGCCGTCGTCCAATTCCCTACCACATGTAGCGGTCCTATGCACCAAAACCAACTCCTATTTGAACCCGAAGCCAGTTGAAGACTATCTTCCTTTGGCTTTCTAGAATGGCGAAAGTATCGACCCTTATCGAGAATATGGTCGATTCATTAGCGCGATCTCCCGCGCGATCTCTCCCCATTCAAGCTCCCTCTTGATTTGCCCTTTCGGATCCTGCTTGAGCTGGAGGGTTTCTTCCCATCTTAAAAGCTCATAAGCAAACCGCAAATGCGGCTGAATAATAACATTTAGCCGACGAGCTCGTACAAAACAATATGCGCGGGGAAAAGATATGTTCATGGCCCGCATGACCTCAGCGATGCAAATCGTGGCGCTGCGAGACACTCCGACACGACAATGTACCAAGGTGGCAGTCCCGTTACGCCTTCCACGGTCTGGAGAGGTATCAGTCAACGTGAAGCGCAAGATAAGCAGTGCTTTACTTACCAATAAATTCAAGACATCGAGAGAATTCCTCCGTCAAAGGATCAATGCCATTGTCCTGGACCCCTTGAACAACACACACATTTTCAATACCCCACTCCTCTAGTTCTCCATCTCGCCACATCGCTGTCTCGCCGACGCTTAGGATTTGTTGGATACCAAGAGCTTTTAAGAGGTCTGGGTTGTTTGCATGACCGAGATTCCCAAGGTACATGTAATCAAGTATGCGGCTTGGGAAAGACCCATCCAAGCCGGTAAACCATCTCGGCTCGTCCTTGATCAAGGTCGTGATTTCTGCCAAACTCTTGTCGGCGCAAACGGGAGACTCTCGAAGTAGGCGCGGTGCAATCGCAGTCAAAAGCGCTACATCGGTGGGATAGGCAAAGAAGTTTCGTTTTTTCATGGTGTGAAGGTTGAGCCACGCATCCGGAACCGGTCGTCCGGTGCTGTAGCTCAAGTAGGCGATACCTAGCATCGTCGACTCTGTGTATCCATCGGCACAATGAATGAGAATCTTGCGGGGCCAAACCTTGAAGAGTGGCTCCGAAGCCATGGGGGTATCTCCTTCACTGTCCGTATCTCCTGTCACATGAACCGTTTCGGGGTAGGAGCCATGAGAAAGATGATAGATCCATTTACATGTCTCTAGAATGCCGTCGGCTTCAGTATGAGACCAAGTTGGAGGGAGGACACTGCCTGACGAGGGAAAATCGAGGAATCGCTGCTTTACCTGATCGTCGGGACTTTCGGCGATAAGCTGTAAGGCAAAAGGGTTGAGGCGTCCCAAATCGCTGCATTCAATTAAGATGTCGAACCTCTGTTCATCAGGGGTTCCAGGTTCTGGGGTAGGGCCCATGAAGACATTGTGAGATATCTCAGAAGCTTCAGACATGCTCCACATTTCCCGCCTCTCCTGGTGAAAGAAATCAAGAACTTTGCCAGTAGGACGACCGGAGGCATCACATGACACCAAGTGACTGTAATGATTTTCGAACTCGCTGAAAGGGCTAGTGCAAATGAACGTGTTGAAGTCCAGGTGTCCATCCCCGTCGGCATAGTGCTTTTCTCGATAACGGTCTTGGGCGCCTGCGATGCCCCAAGCCAGTTTTTGGACCTGAGGGATGTCATCGCCGTACACGATGATATCAGAGGCCATAGCCATTTTGGCTGTTTGGATTTGGAAGTTTCTGACCGAGAAGCCCTCGCGCGGGTCGGCTTCAATGAAATCTGGAGAGTCACCAAGCTGCATGAACTCTTCAGGGGCGATAGCTCCCTTCAGACGGGCACAAGAGAGATCGCCATCAGCCTTGACGATAGTGATGGCACGTAGGCAGGAGGGGGTTCTTCTCAGGAACCGTCGTCTAGCCGCGAAGAAAGCTTGCTGGATATAGTTATGGTGATTAAGACCGTGCATCCAGGGAAAGACAAGGGAAGGGTCTGGTAAGGGTTGACGGGAGCTGAAGTCAAGGGCATCAGCTACTTGACGAGCATCGAGCTCGTACAGCGAAATAAGTCCATCTTCATGACGGGTAAACTTGTGCACTGGGTACAAGGTGGAGCTGGGTTGAGCTCGATCTTGAGTTTGAGGGGACGGGGGCGGAGTGTCTGGCTCTTGCGCAGGTGCAGGGCCTGTGGGACAGATAGGAATATGTTTGTTCGGGACGGCGTTGGGGCTTGGCAAAGAGGAGGAAGAGCTGATAGAGTCAAGCGACAGCGGAGGTGTAATTGTTGAAGCCGGGCGGTGGGGTGGGATAGGTCTGGGTAGGGCGATGGTAGCCATGGTAGTGAAGCAAGTGGCTCGCGAACAAACAGATTGTCTAACGAGCAATAGATAATAATGGCACGATGGGGAGAGGCGTAATTATGTATGAGGGAGATGGGCGGACAATGGTTTGTCGTATCGATAATTGGGTAAACTCCGACGCCGTTGGCCTTGGCTAAAAGATGCTGATAAGTTACGTTAGTAGGTGATTCCTCTGCGTCCAAGGGGGAAAATAGAACGTACGCAGTTTCTTTCTTACTGGACGCAAGTTCTTGTCGCACATGCCTACACCCTATGGTAGGCGGTCGCACGAGTGGCAAGCCCAATTGAAGGGGTTCAATGGGCTATGGAAAGCGAACAGCGGTCGGACAAGGGATAATACAATGGCTGGCGAGATATCAACGACGTAGAAGGTTCCAAGGCCCAGGAAGATGCTATCAGGGCGTACCAGAGCGTGTGAAGTAGAAAGCGAGGGGAAAGTCACAAAGAACCTTGGGCCAGTTGACGAAGTCGGAGGAGCACAGATGATGAGAGACAAGGTACCAGCAGTCCAAAATACTGGATCCGATCCCGGTAGCAGAATGACAGGTCGACAAAAAGTACCAAACTAGTAGCGAGCAAGCGAGCAAGTAGACTATAGAAGTCGAGCCCAGCAGGCGGCAAAGATATTCCGTACGCGAGATAGTGCAGTGGTCCTGGGAACGTCGACAGCGGACGTTGAAGTCGCTCTCTCAACACAGGAATTGAGGACGGTTAGAAGTAAAGACGAAGTACACATACAACTAATGATCAGACAAGGGGAGAATTGGGGAGGGGGGAGGAGGAGGGTGAGAGTGAGAAAGAACCAAGAAGAAAAAGGGAGAGGAGAGTCGAATGTTGGTTTGGCGATGGTGGATGATGGATGGTGGATGGTGGATGGCGAATGCTGATAAGACTGCTGCTCCTGGGTCATGGACAAAGCAAGGTGCAGTCTAGCAGCGCAGGTGGTGATAGAGGCCAGGGATCAATGCTGTGGGGCTGGCGCTGAGCGACTAGGGTAGGTAGAAGTATGGACCAATGAGAAGCGCCAATGACCCAGCAAAGCGGAGAAGGAGGCGTCAAGGGAGAGATACCGTTGGCTGAGGTAATCTAGTAAACCAATCAAACGCTAGAATCAGATGGGGGGAAAGTCGATTTGGGAGGTGAGGGGCTGCTGCTGCTGCCGCTGCGTGTTGTTGTTTTTAGCGGTAACATTCCTGCGTTAAAAGAGAAGACCAGAAGATTTGACTGGTTTCCAATGGGCACGAGATCGCACTCGGTTAGTGCCCCGTGTTATGTTATGCTACTGTGCGAACACGCACAAATTCGAGAGACAAGAGGGTTGACTCCGTTGCCAATTGCCCTCGGGCCAAGCCCACCCCCACGGCCGCCGACATAGGAGGGGTTCGGGCCATGAAGAGGAAATGGTTCCATGGTCGCAGCCTGGCCCCCGAATGCAGTCCATGTGAGCGCCCGCACCATGATGAAACGAGATGTGAGGCGACTCTGACCAGCTTCAATCAACTTTTGATGGCCTGGCGAAAATAGACGCCAAGTCAGCGGACGACTTGATGCATTAGCGTCCCCACTCCGGAACGTACGCCTCCCTACGCGCCTCCCAAGTGCCGTTTGCTGCATTCCGCTATCTCTCAGGATGGTTTGGCGTTGTTGCTCCCCAGATAGGACCGTCTCGAGAGACAAATCAGACGTCAGTTTCCAGCGATTTACTGAGGCCAACGAGAGAACATGTCCGGATGGGAACGTGTACTCTGTGACCTTCTCCACCTCACAGCATGCGAGACCCCGTCCCAAGAAGATTTAATCCCTCTGGCACCGGCAGTTCTCTTAGCCCTAGCATTCTCTGTTACCAAAGGTACCTGCGACACACAGATCCGAGCCCAACCAGCCCCACCAGAGCTTTCTGGAGCACAGGCCACGACGATGGGGAGCCTTGCAATATCGTTTTCTCCCTCTCGCCCCTGTCATCCTCCCGCACGTGACTTCGCGACATCTTGGTTCCGCCTCGGAGCTACCAGTCCAGTACGCCTCACGCTTCCACACTGCTGCAGCTTCACGTTCCATCAAGCACCCTTAAGAGATCACCGAGGAGGCGTCCTAGTGTTTTCACCTTCTTCACCATGAAATTCAACATTGAGTACGGCCCTTGATTTGCTTTTTCTTCTTTTACTTTTCCATCTGTGCAACACATGCTGATTCTTTGCCAAAGTGACCTCCCGGTTCTTTTTCCCTACCCTAGCATCTATCCAGGTAAGCCTACATCCAGGACGCTATGAGCGCTTCTGATGAGAAAGCATGCTGATCACTGATTTGCGCTAGAACAATATGCGTGAGTTTTTCTGATCCAGTTCCACTCCTCCACATTATTAACCATCACCTCATATAGATACATGTGTGATCTGAAAAGTACTCCATCTTATCGTCTTGTTGCTACTTTCGTTAGTGCTAATCTTCTTAGAAACTCTCGATGGCGGCGGTCATTGTGTTCTAGAAATGCCCTCGGGTACAGGAAAGACTGTGTCTTTGCTGTCCCTCATCGTCGCCTATCAGCAGTATATGCCAGAGAAGCGAAAACTGATCTACTGCTCCCGTGAGTCTCCCCGTTTCTACTAGTCGGCACGACATAACATCAATCCGGCCCAGGCACAATGTCGGAGATTGAAAAGGCTTTATTCGAATTGAAGGCTCTGATGAAGTATCGAGCTGAGCAACTTGGATATGAGGAAGACTTTCGTGGCCTGGGATTGACCAGTCGGAAAAACTTATGTCTTCATCCCTCGGTGAAGCGGGAAAAGAGTGGCGCCATTGTTGATGCTCGCTGCCGAAGTTTGACTGCTGGTTTTGTGAAAGAAAAAAAAGATCGGGGAGAAGACGTCGACCTCTGTGTCTATCATGATGTATCTTCATCAACTCCACGTGAGCCGTATTAGGCTAACTCAAAGCCAGAACCTCGACCTCCTGGAGCCACACAACCTAATACCAAACGGTGTATGGACGTTTGATGATATCTTGCGTTATGGAGAAGAGCATAAACAATGCCCCTACTTCACTGCTCGTCGTATGGTAAGTGCCTTCAAGCGTTGACACCAGTTGAGAATCTGACAACTTGTGTGTTAGATGCAATATTGCAACGTTGTCATTTTTTCCTACCACTACCTACTCGACCCGAAGATTGCGGAAAGAGTTTCCCGAGATTTCTCCAACGACTGCATCATCGTCTTTGATGAGGCTCATAACATCGACAACGTCTGCATCGAAGCTTTGAGTACTGACATCACCGAGGATTCGTTACGGAAGGCCACTCGTGGAGCACAGAACTTGGAACGCAAGATTTCCGAGATGCGCGATACAGATCAGGAACAGCTACAAAACGAGTACCAGAAGCTTGTTCAGGGCCTTCGAGATGCTGATGAATCCCGCCAAGAAGACAACTTCATGTCGAACCCAGGTATGTTGTTTATCTCCTGCTCAATTTACCATTGCAACCCTGACCGTGTTGATAGCCCTTCCTGAAGATCTCCTCCAGGAGGCTGTACCTGGAAATATCAGACGAGCAGAACATTTTGTTGCTTTCTTAAAGCGATTCATTGAGTACCTTAAGGTAACGGATATACCACTCCTTCCAAGGTTTCTAGTTCTAATCGTCGTTTTAGACTCGAATGAAGGTCCGCCAGGTCATTTCGGAGACTCCGCCATCGTTCTTAGCACATTTGAAGGAGCACACATTCATTGAGAAGAAGCCTTTGAGATTCTGTGCCGAGCGTCTAACCTCATTAGTGAGGACCCTTGAACTCACCAGCATTGAAGATTATCAGCCTCTACAGGAAGTCGCAACGTTTGCAACACTAGTAGCAACGTATGAGAAGGGGTTTCTCCTGATATTAGAGCCTTACGAATCCGACACGGCCGAGGTACCCAATCCCATCTTACACTTCACCTGCCTGGACGCTGCCATTGCTATTCGGCCGGTCTTCGACAAGTTTTACTCGGTTATTATTACCTCTGGCACCATCTCTCCTCTCGAGATATACCCCAAGATGCTCGATTTCCCTACTGTGATCCAGGAATCCTACAGCATGACCCTAGCCCGACGGTCATTCTTACCCATGATAGTCACTAGGGGTAGCGATCAAGCCTCTATATCGACTAGCTTCCAGGTCCGCAATGAACCCAGTGTAGTGAGGAACTACGGCAGTTTATTAACAGAGTTTGCCAAAATCACTCCTGACGGCATGGTTGTTTTCTTCCCTTCATACCTTTACATGGAATCCATTATCAGCATGTGGCAAGGCATGGGTATTCTAGACGAGGTCTGGAAGTACAAACTCATCCTGGTCGAGACACCCGACGCGCAAGAGACCTCTCTTGCGTTAGAGACTTACCGCACAGCTTGTTGCAACGGAAGAGGTGCCATTCTTCTTTGTGTCGCACGAGGCAAGGTCTCCGAGGGCATTGATTTTGACCATCAATACGGCCGAACAGTGTTGTGCATCGGCGTCCCCTTTCAGTACACCGAATCGCGAATCCTCAAAGCTAGGCTTGAGTTCTTACGCGAAACGTATCGTATCAAGGAAAACGACTTCCTCTCTTTCGACGCGATGCGTCATGCAGCGCAATGCCTTGGCCGTGTCTTGCGAGGAAAGGACGATTATGGAATCATGGTGTTGGCTGATCGTCGATTTGGAAAGAAGAGGACGCAGCTCCCCAAGTGGATTAATCAGGCACTCTTTGAAGTCGACGTGAATCTGAGTACTGACATGGCTGTCAGCAGTGCTCGAAGATTTCTGCGAACCATGGCGCAGCCCTTCAGGGCGAAGGACCAAGAAGGCATCAGCACATGGGGATACAAAGATTTAATGGAGCACAAGGAGAAGATGGATCTAGAGCGAATCCGCGAATTGGAAGAGGCTGCACGGAACGCGCCCCTGCCGCCCCAGAACAACGACTACGAATACGATGGTGAGGACTTGGATCAAGACATGATGGAGTTGGAAGGGTTCTAGGTTCCTCCTCAAAAGCTTCTCGTGTTCTTAGGGATAAAAAGGCTGCATTATATTTCAGTCGGTAAATTATAGCATAGCGTTTAATCCTGTCTATCTCGCGATATCTGGTTGCCCAGTTTCTAACAAAAGGGTATTTAGATAGAAAACAAATTCTCGGGAAATCCCCTCAAGCCCAATCGTCCCATCACGCCGTTCTATTCTAATAAAATGCTTTCAATTAAGCTGCAAATCACTTCGCCGGTAACCTCTTAGTAGCCTTGACGGCCCTCATGGCTGGCAGTGTGTGTCCCCGGCCCGGCCGTCTCCCGATCTCGATGCATAACATGCGAATAAAATCTTGATTGTACCAGTAGCATGAGTGAGCGCTCAGCATGTTCAGGTATTGGATCTCCAAAGGACCACCGCCGGATCTTAGGTACCAATCTATTTGCCCATTATCGTTAAGGAGGAAAGCCTTCCTCTCAGCGATCTCTTCTCTTGAAAAATCGTGGACCTCTAACTCTAACTGAGAAGGTAGACGAACTGTCGAAGGCCGCTCTGGCTCTGTGACCAGGTTTTGTACAGGCGGTGCCATTCCTGGCACGACATTACGCACCGCGTCACCGACCGACTTCCAGAGCGAGGCAGCTGCACTGGGGACGTAGGCAGTCCTCAGACTGGAGGCATAGTTTGGATCCACTGCTCCGGTAAGCAGGTAGGCGATCGGATCCTCTTTAGCTAGGACGTTGTATATATTGTCAACAGCCAGGCAACCGAATGACCCTGCCTCCCCGACTACATCCTTCGAGACGATATCGCTCGGGTCAGCATCGGGCTTCATCCGTCCATGCCGAGGAGTCAGGGTTCCCCTTTCGAGAAGTAAGAAGAAACCCGCAGGGCTCCCCACTAGAAATAGGTTCTTCGTGTCAAATTCGAAGAATCGAGTCTCGGGTTCCTCTTGAGTCAAGTTGATGCGGGGTACCGTCGTGGGTTGTTTCGATAAGACCTCCAGAGCCATAGCACTTCCTAGCGAGTGTGCAATGAGGTGAACACGGCCCTTTTCTGCAAATCCAGGGTTGTTTCGACACCAGAGTCGGTAGACCCGGTTCGCCTCCGATACCAGGGCGTTGATCATTTTCCCTTTATGGTGGGACATGTAGAATGGGATATCAAACATGACATCAGATATCATGCTGCGAACTGCTGGGATTGTGCCAGGCTCAATGTCCTTCAATCCGAAACCCTCAGGAGTGTAGTCTTCCTTGTCTTCCTCTTTCATTGGGCCTCCATCTTCGAAGGACAGGCCCATTCTCCAGTTCAGGGGCAAAACCATGAGACCATTCTGGCCCTCACGAAGCACCTGCTGAACAAGAGGAGTCTTGAGTTCAACATTCACCGCTCGTCGGAATCCATTGATAGAATGGGTGAAGTGGAAACTCTCGACCCTCTCGGCAAATTTTTGACCAATTCCGTGGGCTACAAGGACAAGGTCAGTGACCTGACCTTGTTCTTTTTCGTCTTTGCAGGCGAAGCATACACCCAGCCCACTGCTCTCATGCGATTCATCTGCGGCAGACGCCCCTGGCTTATTTGGAACCTGTTTTTTGTGATGGATCCTTTCCCAAGCCTTCCGGCTGAATCCTCTCACCACCGGCACTCCGATTGTAAGCCCTTTGGTGATTTTAAGAACGGGCCGTCTACCGTAGTATGCCGACGGCTTCAGACTTGGCTTCAGCAAAAATGCTTCGGTCGCATTTTTGTATATGACATGGTAGTTGGAGAACGCACGATTTGGTGTTTCTATCCCAACTTTTTTGCCTGGAACGATTGATTCTAGGCTTCCTTCTGCTGCTGCCTCTCCTTGAAAACACCGAGCCGCGCAAAAGGGGTTAGAGGAAATGGGCGGTTCGAGAGGGTCATCGCCGTCTTTGAGGACCGAACTAGTTCCTTTTGGCCATAATTTGTGAGAAACCTTCTCTTCTCCAAGCGGCCCGACATCTATAGCACAACGAATTTCATCGCTCCACGTCTCTGTCCAAGGCTTCAACTCATGGTAACCGGCCTCGAGCTGATTGGCAACGGCGGGTGGGATCGGTAACATCGTGTCCCTGTATACAGTTAGCCATAGTCAACGCCAGGCAACCGTCTTAAACATACCTGTAAAACCAAGTCGCGCGTGTGACAACTGCGATGTCGTTTATGGGCGACCAATAAATTGGTTTCATATGGAGCATTGGGAGCGATACCATATGCAGTCTAGATAACCCTACAGCGACTTCCAGGACCTCTAGGCTCTGTTTCGCGTCCTCGGGGGCAATGGTTTCAGCAGCTTGGGTCGAAACCGTGTTTCTCCTGCTCTGCTCTCGAGATCTAGCAGGCGTAGAGCTTCCTAAACTTGACGGTTTGACGAATGAGAGCTCATGCTGGTCATCAGGGCTGCCGACTCTAACAAACGGTTTCCCAGAAATTCCATCATCCAATACCGGGGGGCGAATGGGAGTCGGGCTGCCCACAGGCGTCTGGTCCCGGGACAACTTAGCCGCTACATTTCGCGGTTCGGGTGTTTTCTTTCCAACCCGCGTGATCGGGTAATGAGCAGAGCCGCATGAGTGCCCGGTTCCAGGCCGGCTATCTAGGACTTCGTTCGTTATTGCAGGGCCTTCAGTTGAATTAGTCGTGGTGCCTCGCAGACGATGTAGGACTGCGATGACCTGTTTCACCACCTCCTGCGGGTTCAAAGCGGGGTGGTGACTTCGCACAAGGGCACAAAATTTACTATCGAGCTCTTCGGAGACGTCCAACATCAGCTCGGAGCAACACGCAGGGGCAGAAGTGCTTGGCGGAGCATCATAGGGCATAGCCAGGTCTTGGATTTGATAACCACTTCGATGCTTATCCCGGTGCTTCGTAGCTAGGCTTTTGACAAGCGAAGCAAGCTTGGTCGCGTTTGCCTGGTCAGATTGGGGATCTGGACCACGAACTTCCTTTGCGGTCTCGTGGCTCCTTCGATGCTTCTCAGACATGAGACCCAACCAGGCTTTTTCGAGAGCATTGTTGTCGCCTCGGGAAAAGAGGCGAAGTTGGCCTTTGCCAGGCTTCGTCTCAGATGAGCCGTTTACAGTACCGGTCGATAAGGGGTCGTCGATGGGAACGGCAGATGAATAGAAGTATTGAGCTTCTATAGGAGGTATTCCATCTTCTCGCTTGACTCGCACAACGGGGGCAAGGCGACACTTGGCCCCGTAGGTGTGATGGTTGTTTGGCATAGCGTACTAAGGCTGACGGAACAAAACTCGGCGAACTGGCTGAATCACAACAAAGCTTCGGATGGTTCAATGGTAGATCGGCGGTTTTTCTGTTTAGGAGCGAGCGAGGACGGCGGAGGTACAGTCGATGCCACCAAGGCGAGGCAAGCGAGAGAAACGCATCATACGCGAGGCCGTAGGCGCGAGTCGTGGCCAAAATGCAACGCGGCGAAGAAAAAGGAGGGAATAGTTCTCATTTGCTTTTTCGGTCAACAGCCGCGTGGATTCAGGTGATGGCTGGCGACTGACGGATGACTGATGAGTGATGACGCGGGAATGCGAGACGTCCAGGCTAAGCCCGAGCCGCCTTCAAAGTGTGGGGCGAAAAATCCCGAGTCTTCGATTAGGTAAGGCACGCCATACCTTTTCTACTTTCACATGCGCGGCGCCCGAACTATCAAAAGGCGATATCGGATCTCCTCAGCATAGATCATCAGCCTTGGATGTCATCCACGCGCCCGCCTTTAGCATTGCGATCGCGTTCTCAACATCCGGTCATACAAGCAGCCATGAGACAGCTAAAGCCCTTTCGGATGTTCTCTAGGAGGGAGCTTACTTGTAAGGGAACTCTGGGCGCTCTTTACATGTCAGGGCTGTACCGGGAGACGAACAAAGCAACGTTAACATCTATGGCGCAAAAGCAGATATCGTGTAACTACACGATTTGAATAGTTACGCCAACACAATATCGTCACATGTCTCTTTACACAATTACATCTAAGTTCGCTCTTTTTCAATTCAAAACAATAAACGGGAATCTCGAATCTGCCACTAGAATCATAAAATCTGTGAGCGTTTGAGAAGTCGCTAATCCTTTCCACATAGCTGATATTGACCAAGGCATCGCCAAAGATGCTTTCTTGACAAACAATTCCAAGGCTCGGGCCAGTAACACTGTTTTAAGTTTGGAGATGGTAGGCGAATGCGGGGTTCGCGTGTGATAACAAATCCCTCTCGAGCATGTTTCTTGATCCATGGTCAAAGGCTTTGAATACCTCGGCTCACTGCTACGCGGGACCAAACGAGCACTTTGTTTGGGGATTCTCAAACCAACTGTTTAGCCTTACTCAACAGGATCACATAGATGTAATACACCTAGTATTCAGGCCGTGTGTTCTCTCTCGGAGAGTTGACTGACAGAAGCTCGCGGATTTGGGCAAAGTGGCCTTGAGGACCAGGATCATCATAGGGTGTATGAATTTTGAAGCATGCGAATGAGAAGGGGCACCATGGACACTCGAGCAAGAAGAGGGCTTTCAGTTAACTCAATAAGGCCTACGATCTAGTAGTCAACGCATGGGTATGTTCGCTATGTTCGCTCCAGGTGCTCCCGCAGCAGGTTTCGAAACAGCCAGTTCAATGCGATGCTTTAGGACAGCGAGTTGGATTCAAACAAGTTGTTCGAGATTATCAACGGGAAAGCGCTGAACAAGTCCCAGATCCCCCGCAGTGAGGTTGTGGTATCGAGGAGGTATATATCTCGATCGAAGAGGGGAGGGCAATCGAATTTCGACTGTCAGTCCAATGGGACTCTTGAGCAGATGCATCTTTGACGCTGACGATTTTTGCCTAAGGCGACTCAACACCGGCTATATCGGTTAGGACTACGATTTCGCAACGTGGCGCTGCAATGAATCGAAAATCGCTCAGCCATCAAGGATACCCCGATGACGAAGACTCACAGACGGCCTTTAGATCCATTGCCTAGATCGGGAAATGCGGAGGAAGAAAATCTCACGGCAAGGGGAACAGGCGAGAGTCAAAGAGCCAAAGAGCTGCACTATGGAATGGAAATGACCCTGAACGCCGCGGTTAGTGAAGAGGTGATCGCTCGGATAGAGGAGTTCTCAAGAAGAAAAAATTAAAGAAAAAATTAAAGAAAAGGAGAGGGTCAGTGTGGCAGTTCTATCAGCCACTTGGATCTTGCAAAAGGGGCAACAAGGTTGGGAGAATTGAAGAGGCCATCGAGGCAATTAAGGTGAAACTCTAGAATGCGGAGTTTCAACTCCGCGACGGAGCAAAGGGAAGTCCAAGACCATCAGCCACATAACGAAAAATTGCCTTGCTCAAATCGATGGCTTACACCAGTTTCATTAGATTGAAGCCGGCGGCCCGGATTCGAAGGATTCGAAGACGGTTTCTGCGCGGTGGGTCTGTCGGTGGCTGCAACCAAGACAGTAATCATTGTGGTCGATCTCTTACCCGAGCGAGGCCCGGATAATGGGATCGGGACCGAAGCTGGGAGGATTTCGGGCTCAGCGAGTTCTGGACCATGCCGAGCCGAATCCTGCCTTAGTGAAGGTCTGTCACTATCACTGTACCGTGAGGCCGTCCAAGGCTCAACCTACCTTACCTCACGACCTACGCCCTTCGGGTCTTCGAACCTTCCTACGTGCCGTACCTTGGAGACCTTAGGTAGCAGTGGGTTCGTCAAAGGAACCCTGTTGTGCCTGATTCCTCAGCCTTTCTCTGTCTGAACTAGGTCAGCCCGGATATTTATGGATTCAAGTTGGGCTGAGTGTGTAGCAAGCCTTCCTCAGAACGGGAACTGGGTCAAGATATGGGTCCTACCAAGGTGTGGAATCCGGATGCGATCGACGGGTTTTTTCTTAATCTTTTTTTTTCTTTGGGTCAGTTAAACCCTGGAACTTAGCTCGACAAGCTCGGATAAGTCAGCCAAGCCATGACCTTTACCTGCTACAGGTTTGGTATCTCAAAAAGTTCCAAAGATAATCTGCGGGAAGTGGGGAGACCGTAATACCCGGGTCGCAGAAGTGGGAAATACACGTGCTACATGACTGGGCTGAGAGTACCTCGGGCAGGTCGATACGATTCAAGGAATATCTGCCGCTATGGCTATCCATCTTGGGTATCGAGCGAGCATGCACGAGGTACCCTACTCATCTATACGATAGACATGGTAAGGTAGCGCGCGTAATGGGTCGGTTTGTCGCTGTCAGGCTGTCAGCTGTCCGTGGTGCTGGTGACACGGCAGCGCCAAACCAAGACAGGGTAGAATGAACTCAGACGTCAGACGAGGGTCGAAACCTTGGATTCTGTTGACGCTCTCGGCCGAAAGAATGGGTTCTCGATGGAACCACCCTCAGGAGAACAGTTTTTTACGGCACCACGCTCAAGGTCTTTTTGCGTCGGTTTGGGGTCCGTCCCATCGTTGCTCCAGTTTTTGGGTCATCAACTGCCTTGTCAGCAGAGCATCAGGACAATCGGTCACCGTTGGCAGCCGCGCGAGTGCGCTTTGAATTGTTGGCAATCCTTGGCTCTTGCACGGGACCGAGTATCAGACGACGATTACAGAGTTTTCAAGGGCTCCGCGGAGCTCAGCTAGATTGCCCATGCCCGGATTCCACTTCGTGTGTGTAAAAATATATTGAGTAAGCACGCCGTGGAAATTACCGTCAAACGGAAAGTGTTTTCCTTCTCCTTCGAGTTAAAGTGAATTGGGTTCTCGGACCGTTGCAGGAGCCCGTTTCCTGCATGCCATGTGTGTTCAGGTCCTTCCCTCAGGTAGCTGCGGCTTCTCCAAGCGCCACGACGGATGGAGACGTGCGTGTCTCGCGGGCATGAGATTTGACACTGACAGGTCGGGCTGGTTCGGTCACTTCCCTTTTGGGCATAGCTGCGGCGGCTAATCGGGGGAATTGTCGGACTCTGGCTGGTAACTCTTCGCCGAAGGTGGTAGGGGGCGCTTAAATTCCCACCTCGACACGCCCGCATCACGACTGTAACCGACCATCGTCTCCCTCGGCGCGGCTCTCGCCCTCGATTCGTTCCAATACCTTGTCGCCACCTCTTTGTCCTGCTTGAGTGTGTGTTGCTTCAACCTTCATGCCATCGACCTTCCCCCCCCCCC
>JAMYIC010000593.1:33811-58190 GCA_024112705.1 Microcera coccophila
GTATTTAATTCTTACGCGCCGGCGCCGTCTTGCGCACGCAAGCGCTCGCTGATCTGCCCGAGATTGGCTCACATGGGGCGCATCGTCTGCATCTCCACACGACTGAGAGTCACACAGACGCACACACATACGACACAGCCCCAACTGGTAGCACAAGCCTAGCAGACACGCCCAGCCGCATCCAGCAGAAAAGTTCGCCCCCGATCCGCGGACCATCCCATCGCCCTGGTCCGGTCTCCGCCAAGTGATGAGAATCCCATAAGGCATGACATCCATAGGGCCTAGCGGCCCACCCTACGGCTTCCGGGACGAGGGTCCCCAGACGGTTCGACGGTTCCTAACGGGGGCAAAGTCCGACAAGACTCCCCAAAAATCGGGGGACGGTAAGCATAACGCCGACAGACGCACACTGTGACGCTGCTCCCCTTTGAGGACCACTCCCCTTGTCCCCCTCGCCCCTTGAAGCCGCCTCTGTCAGACCTGTCTTGCCTATGCTGGCTTGAAACCCCCAATCTTACTCGTGCTAATTCGCTGACAGGCACTGACAGGCTTCACACCAGCTGAACCGTGCCTTCGCCCCAAACGGCACTGTCAAAGCGTCGTATCACAGGCTCCTAAAGTTCCCGTGCTAGCAGGGTCGGGATGGGGACCGTGTCCCTGTCAAACAACAACCTAGCGGTCCTGGAGAAGCTACCGTGTAATTTTCCCATCCCTCAATTCCATCGAAGGAAAGCGAGCGACCCAATCCATGGCGCCAATGCCCCTCTATGATCTCACGCTGTTTCTCCTGGCATTGTCCATCCAGTCAAGAGAGAAGAAGTGTCAGCGTCGCTTCGTCTACCGTTGGAAAATCTGTAAAGGGGGGCGTTCCGTCTAAAGTTCCAGTCCTATCAATCCCCTTCCTCGTCCTGTCTCGCATGACATGACGATCCCGCTTCTCCCGAATCGTTCTTGTCCAATTCGCCTTGCCCATTATTCAGGGCGCAAATGTTCCCGTCAAATCGTGAAGTTAGTTGGAACTTGCGCACGACCCAGCATGCTCTATGCATGCTTACATGCCCCGGTACCATGGAATCGAAGCCTACTTTGAGTTCCATTTGGATCCGTGCGTGATGCAACATCATGACCAAGGAGGATAGCTCGATGGGGATGCATCATCGTGGTCGTGGCTCCAGGGGGGAAAGAGGACAGAAATAACGACTGACGGCGTTATGTTATGTGATTTGACGAGCTGGACCATTTGTTCCCTTAGCTAACCATACGACAACAGCCCTCTCCCGCGGTCGGCCTTGGCGCCTTTAGCCTGGGACCGCCCTTCGGATACTATCACGGCAACGCGTTTATATCTCCGACTAACTGCTGAGTTGGTCCGTATGGGTCATTTAGCACCATGGAGACCATGTGTCATAGCATGGGAACAGGGGGGCAAAAGGCTGTGAAAGTTGGGGTCTTAGAAGTGGAGCAATCGTCTTGTTCGTTCATCATTGACGGGCCCCCGTTTGCTAGTAGACTCGGACGACCCAGTCTGTCGTTTCTTCTCCAAGTCTGTCGGTCTTCAGCCCCCGTCCCTATCCTTCTCACGCTCTAGTCCGGTGTCAATGGTTGACAGCGAGGGGGGACGACGTTGAGCTTGGGGTCGACCGAGGCGGCCAAGGGAAAAAAGGATGGGAAAAGTAAGCTCGTTCCTCGCATTCCCCAAGCGGACTCGTTTCATTTCCTCGCTTCAACTCCATCGCTGAGATCTCAATATCTTGCCTACTTACCATTGATCAGGTTCAGATGCCCCAGCTCCACGGTTGGCGACCCTGACCCCTGGCCCCATGCCTCATTTCGCTTTCCGCCCCCCGGCCGTCGCCCGCTACCTCCCGCTTCTCACTGGCCCTGTCTGTCAGTGGGAAGCTTCCTCCCCGTCGTCCTGTCTATTCGTGAGTCTGGTCTAAGAGCGTATGGATCCATATGTGCCTGGTTCCCCTGTCTGCCCAGTCTGATCCTTCGCACATCACCCGGCTCCGTCGGTCGCGTTTAATTCATCGACAACGACATCGTCGTCAAGCGGTGGACTCCGCCTTGGAGCCCTTTGCAACTAGCATGTTACCTGTTTGAGTTGCTCTTCCCCCGTCTCACCATACATCCTATCCGCATGCCTGATCTCTCTATATCACATAACTGCGATACCCTTTCAGGCATAAGGGACACTTTGTCTTCGCCCTAGATCCTCATCTCTTGCCCCGAAACCATCTCTCAACTCGCACTGCCGCCTGTCGGTTACATTGTCTCTATTTAAAGCCCACTCCAATCTTGAAATTGGCTCTTCTTCTCAGCCTTAGCCTATCCTGTGACGCCTTGATCCCCTTGTCTGTCGGCGGTGAAGACGTCACTGATGAGGCCTAATAAGAGCTGACCGGTCGAGCCAAGGTGACTGCTGTGTTGCTGCCCTTCTCCCTCAGATCTGCCTTTGCCTCTGCCTCGCTGAATCTCCCGCGTTCACATGTGCACCTATTGGCCCTCCGAGACTTGAAAATTCAGGCCACCTACCAATTCACACAGTCTCGACATGGACTTGACACCTCCCTCGCTCAATTCATCGCCGGCACCGCCACAGCATTTGTTCAAATCACCGCCATCACCGCCTGAGACTTGCTGCCCCTCAGAGGGATCCACCAGAGGCTACCCGTCCCCAGCTCTCGTGAGCAACCGCACATACAACATATCCTCAGCGTACAACTCGATTGAGTCTTTCTCTGTGTCTCCTGCGCTTCACCAGCAGGAGGCCTTTCTGCAGCCAGTAAACGTCATGAGCCACCCGGGCTGGGTCACCTCCGATGATATGGTTGCTCCATCTTCTTCGACTACTTCCTCGTCAACTGTTCCTAACGTCTTGTCCGCGGAATATGATCAGTTCGCGGCTTACGAATCGTGTCTGCCAGCCTCGTTTCCTGCGCAGGCGTCATACCCGCCACCTCCTCCGCACCACACATCGCTCTCTCACGCATCGCCACCTGTGACAAACATTTCTCAGGTTCCGTCTCTTGCTTCCAGGTCATCTCTCGAAGACATCCACGACCCGTATGCCTCCAGGATTAAAATGGAGGGTTCGTTGGCCTACGCCCCAACTATGGGAGTGACTCATTATCATGACGCCGGCTCTGTACATGTTCCTCAGGGTACAGAAGCCTCGTCGTTACCCCCAAGCTTCCCGCCATATTTCGGAAATGTCTCTGCACCGGCTTGGACGAAGCCAGAGTACGATGCGTCTCAACTCTATCCAAGCAATCAGTCTCAAACCTCCGATATGGAGCAAGAAAGGCAGCCGATGAAAGTGCCAAGAACACGGCGTCAACCTCGGAAACATACGACCAAGGAAGAGGCCAACTTTCAGTGCGAAGTCAAGGGTTGCGGGAAGTTCTTCAGCCGTAGCTACAACTACAAGTCGCATTTAGAGACGCACGACGAAAAACGAGAATACCCCTTTCCATGTCCTATCGATGGCTGTACCAAAAAGTTCGTCCGCAAGACCGATCTACAGAGACATCACCAGAGCGTCCATATGAAGGAGCGCAACCACAAGTGTGACTACTGCGGTCGTCTATTTGCTCGCAAAGATACCCTTCGAAGGTTTGTACTAGGCTTTTATTCCAGTTCACAACGAGAAGCTGACACTAGCTCAACAGGCACATGGAAGACGGCTGCTCCAAGAGATTTGACATTGGGACTCTCGATATACGAGGCGAGAATTATGCAACAATGGGTCAGGGGAGCCGATCAGGGCAGTCCAGCTTCGAACAGATGCCGCAATCGTCGATGACGACTCTACCTCCTATTACAATGAGCCCGGTTCCTTCGTCTTATCGAGGTAGAGGTAGCGACACGAGCAGCCTTGATCCGAATAGTGATGGTGCTTGGCAGAGATGATTCGAAGTGCTTTGTTCGGCCGCGGAGGTTAGACTGCTCGAAGGCTGTTTGTCTCGACAAAGGGACGAGTTGCGATTTCAATGATCCAGAATGTCTTACCGCTATTGGGACTGTCCGGACCTTAGAACTAACCAGGGAGTGTATCACCGAAGGGAGCGCGACGAATCTAAACATCGGAGTTATTGCGAAAGATTGTGCTCACGATTACCTGGCTATTTACGGAAACAGCGAATCATTGTCAGGCTTCACAGCACCCGTTGCAGGAGGTCTGCAATTTGGGCATTATGAAAGGACGACTGCAATGATCAGCAGCTGGACCGAGATCTACTACTTCAGGCAAATGCCTAGGCCTCGACGCGTTCCGATCGACTATTTGGCATTTGTTTCCGTCGTTCCCTCTCGTTGCAAGTAATTGGTCCAGTTGAAACCTCTCATGAAGAATGCTGTCTTAGTACATGTAATGGTATGGGTCAGTGGACAAGCATAGCGAATCCGATCAGCTTTCAAATAACCCATCATAGTCAGTCACCAACCCAACTACCCCGGGCATTTCTCTCCCTTGGGAATGACATCAGACTAACTTCACTCTCCAGTTTCCACTTGCTATGACGGTCTCGCTTCCCGATCCCGTTCGAACAGCATCATCGACCACGAGAGGGTATACGAATTGGCCTGGATGACCTGCCCGAATGCGACGATACACGAAGTAACGATCAGAAAGGCAAACTCCCTGAGCAACACAACTCATCGACGAAACCCCTCCCCCAAACATGTTCGAATACAAACCCACTCTTCAATTGATTCAGCTGCATACGTCCACGAGACCTCTTTGAAAGCAGCATTGTTCCGGCCTACCTCAACCGCCCTGGCAGTTTTGGTGATCAGCTTCGGTCGTCAATGCTGGGACCACGGTCACTGTTTCGTGCTCCTAACCTTTCTGGGACCTTGACGAGATATTTTGTCCGGGTTATTGCGGGAGTCATTCAGAGAATTGTCGACAGGGCTTTGGTGTTAGTTAATATTCCACAACCAAGCTTGGGGAAACCCATAAGGCCAAGGAATAAGGACATGTGGCCATAGAAGTAAGGCCTCGATAATTCATCAATGAGCGAAGAACACGGAATTGAGGATCCACGATCGCCTTTAGGAGAGACACTTAGCCCGTAGGTTATTTGCCAATTGCTGCTCTTCACACAAAAAAAATACTTTGCACATCTTCTTGCGCACGTTGTTGACAGCTTACTTGATTTCGCTCTGAGCATATCGTAAAGACTCCTCAGTTCCTGGTTGAGAACAATCACGCTGTCGAGGACAGCATCCTTTAAATATGGCACTGAACAGCACTCTGTTTGCGAGATTAATTACAGGCCACCCAATTGTTGCCTTGAAATGGAGCCAATCAATGAAATCAGGGGCGCCTTGCTACAGTCCTCCGCCGAATAAATATCGTGGTACTAGGCAATACCCTTACAGTCCAGAATGAGCATCTTTCAACTGAATAATACATCGGAAATCCCGAGGGTTGCTTGAATCACGAACGCGGATACGGCTCCTTCCAAAACCAGCTCTTCATTAATCCGCCACATCATCTCCCGCGACGAGCCAAAACGCAAAACTGCATTTGCCATCGAAACCACAGAAGGCGATCCAAACCTCAATCAAAGCAGGATGTCAGAGTGGAATCATAATGAGCCTCTTTTAGGGTCTTTCGTTCTCTAGTTTTGGGTCAATGGTGTTGGAAGCCAGCTCGACAGAGACAAACTTATCAAGGCTCAACGGATCCAACTTTTATAAGAGACCAGCGCTGAGGAAGGTGAGAGAGGCACTCTCAAGCAAAACCTTTAGCGAGTGACCAGAAGTTGTCCATCTTGGTTCGCGATAGAGCCGCCCTAGCCTCAGCATCGGTTTCGCAAACTTTGCTGCCCCATTTCCTGAAACTTCGTGCCTTTTTCTCGCCCTCAAAGATCAACTTGCATTCGTTCATGGTCATATCTTTAAGCTCGCCCTTTTCGTTTTCAGCCACCAGCCAGTCTCGCACCGTACCCTTCTTACTATCCCGGTCTCTCGAAGGAGTGTTTTCCGTCCAGTCAATACGGTTTAGCATAAGCTTCCTGTACTTGTTGATGCTCCACTCTCCACCTTCCACGATGACCAAATTGAACTTGGGGTGCATAACACATACGCCCGTCAGTGCAAGTTGCTCTGCATTGACTCCGACTTTATATCGATGTTGACCATTAGCCAAGCTGTCAATTTTGAAGACGAGTATGCGGATTCCCTTTTCAGCGTCCTGCTGTTGATTTGTAGCTAGCTTTTCGTGCTTCTGCTCCTTGGTTAACTTCCTTTCGTCATTCATCTCGATATGCTTCTGATGGCGCTCCGCGATTTCCCGGTTGACTCGAGCTTCGACAGCCGTCGGGTCTTTGACCGCAACTACAAAACGGTTAGCATCTAGTTTCTGAAGGCTGTTGATAGAGGGAGAGTCGCTTACCGTCACCAAGCACTCGCATCAAGTTTCCCTTCTTCACCTTTGGCGGCGGTGCCGGTACCAAGCCCAGCCGAATTTTGGCCTGCATCTCTTTCAGCTCGGCCATTCGGCGCTGACGCCGAAGTTTCGCTAGTTCCCTTGCGGTCAAGAACATGGGTTTCGGCGCAGGCGCGAGCCGGTCTTGTGGGGGTTCGAGGGCCACAGGATGTTGAATATACTCCGTGATGATAGCATCCGGTGTGTTGATCTTGAGTTTCGATGGATCATCGATCACGTCGTAAGTTGTTCCATCCACCAATCCCTCGTCCCACCATTCGATTTCCGGAGGCGCATCAACAACAAAATTCTTCTCGACGTCCAAGTCTTCGTCGATACCTGCTTTCCTAGTTTGCGCCGCAATCCGCTTCTTCATAGCCTCCAATGCAGCCTGACGACGCAGTGCATTTCCTTGCGCAATGTATTTTCCCTTCTGGTTGAAAATGAGTTGCCGAGATTGTCGAGACTTCCCGCCAGCCGGCTGCGATGCTGAATTTGGGTCAAAGTACGGGTTGTGGCCGTCTTTCATTTGAACACTTGATGGCTTTGATCCATCTTGTTGTCTAGGCTGCTCGTTCCTTGGCGCTGATGATGACACCTGGCTTGAATTTTTGGATTTATTGGGAGGCTTCCACGATCCCAGGTCCTCCAGCGCCGGATGAAGACCAACATTTAGTCCACCTTTCGCTTTACTAGTCCCGATAGCAGCAGCAACGCGGGCCTTGAGGGCGGCCATCCTATCGGCACTAGATTCGGTCTTTTGAACCCGTGAAGAGCCATCGTTTCGTGGGCCGAGCCCTGGGGATTGATGTCGCCGATCCATGGAAATGGCGAGATGCGTAGAAGGAGAGAGTGTTACTAGTTTCTAGGGGTTGTCGCGTTCGTCGGTGGCCGAAATGTTGCAGAGCTTGAGGGTCCGAATCCGCAGGGAGAATACTGGAAATGAAGGATTTGGTAGGCAGATTTTGCCAGATGGGATGCAGTTGAGAAAATGGTGTTGAAGGTTTGCTTGATTAGGGGGGGTGATGCAGCTAAATCCAAATGCGCTGCTCCGGAAGCCACCGGCCTAGAATTCTGCCACTCTGCACCGCCAGAAATGTGCTCGCCTAAGTACCTACCTCAGGGCGTACCTTGGGCTCAATATTCACCACTCAGTCATGGAGTCAATCACTCAAAGCAGAACGTCACTGAGTTGTTAATTCTTCTCACAACACCGAGGTTCAGTAACGCCGCCATGTGTGCCACGTGTGCCACACGGCCAGTCGCCTCGGCAGTAGAGAGCGGCTCTATCCAGAGTATCAAAAATGATTACGCATTTTGACAGTCCCTCAAACTCTGCACTGAGTGAACATGACGACCTAGCGTTTGGTTCCTAGGGCGATTCAGCGTGAGTTGCTCACTTTATTTATGTGTTGGGAGCTTTTTTTTCCCTGACGTTTACGTAGATTGTACTACTAGTAATCTAAGACGGTCGACGTGCCCGAGCCATGCCGGCCATGTCCAGCTCGCTATTCCGGCCTTCCGTCCCCGATTTGTGAATGAGGTGCATCGTCTCCTCAAAGCTACATACCTCAGCAGAAATCACGCAAGGACATCTACAGACTAAAGCCTTCGCCGCATGGCATGATGAACGAAGCTCGCGACACCGGATCCGTTGGGGAGATCATTCTCAATAAGTCGCAAATCGGACTCTATTCAGGTGGCTTCACCCACGCCATTCACAAACGGTATACAGCTGAGCCGTTGTGGGCAGACTACGAGCGTACGTGTGAGATAGATAATTGATCGATGGGTATCTAGCCTCAGAAATATCACGTCCCGTCACTATAATTAAATGTAAAGGTCTTACAAACGTACCCGTCAAGACTTCGCGTTCGAAGTCATCTCCAGAGATGTATCAAGAGAATCGAGGACCTGATCATCCCATACGATATCTAGTTGAAATCAAGCTTCTCCAGCGCCTTCTAGCGCTCATGAAGAGGAAGGTCGGCACCGAATGCGGAAGCGATAGCGACAACATTAGACAAAGAGGATGATGGCGACGGGGATACCACGAATGTCAACCAGGGAGAGAGAGTTGGACCGCAGCTGCGTCTTGTGGCCCTGGTGAGGATGATGTGATTCAGTGTGAGGAACACATGAGATAAGAGAGGGATGTGGTCGCGGATGGAACGAGCAATGAAGCCCTTGAAAGAAGCCCTGCGGCGGAGCAGGCGGACGGAGCGTGGCCGTACTAGCTAGGGAAACCTCCAGGTCATACGCAGGTATCGGTGCTTTACCGAGTCCAACCCGAAGTCCATACCAACGATTTCGCGGCAACATTATCCAGGAAGTGGCGGGCGTCTTCAGAGATCCCATTATCACATGAATTATCGGACTGTGAACCTTCTCGAAACTCGCGACATTACCCTTTCCGTAGAATGTACGAACCCGCCATTGATTGTTTTGCGGTCTGCGATGAGGTTCTGGCCCTCCTCAAGGTTCCCGCACTGGACGGTGATCAGGATAATCTCGCGACTCTAAATAGTCGTCCAAATTATAGATAGGTCAGGGAAAGTCGGCACAGGTGGATTTCATGTTTCACAAGCTTCCAACATATCGTGCTGACACTCTGGCGCGCAAGGCAATGCGGGATGAACACAAACACGGTCGCGAATCCGCAGCAGCATTGCATCGTGAATTACTTATCATGATGTAGCACTCATTGCTTGACTGATCGCGCCGTATAATTACCCTCCCGTAATGTTCCATCAATGTATTTGATCTGCAACAGAGATTATCGACATGCATGACCGCTTATGATCCTCTTATATTTCGCAAGCATCGGCTTGTGCATGGATGGTAAGTGTCCGTCGCCAGCGTGTCAGGTCGTTGAATCCGTCTTGTTGACGCGACGCGCCCAGTCGCCTTATTGACAGGCGCATGGCACAATTCGTTGCGTTCTTCGACGGTGGCAATGGTTCTTATGATTTGTCACATGTGGCAGTCACGGGCTGGGGAGCGGTAGTCATTTTATTGTATGGCCGAAGGCCGGTAGTCAATTGGAGTTAGCAGCACCACGCTGCAATTTAATGTACAACCCAACTGTAAAGTAAAGCAAGTTTCTCGTCGTAAACGCCATGAGTATCCCCTAATCCATGATATCCCTCATTTCAAAGCAAAGTCGTGATCCGCCCTAGATTCTCCGGTTCGTCCGCTTAGTTTCGCTCGCCTCGAAGGCGGCGGGCCAGCTGGATGTCCTTGGACTGGATGGTGACACGCTTGGCGTGGATGGCGCAGAGGTTGGTGTCCTCGAAGAGGGAGACGAGGTAGGACTCGACAGACTCCTGGAGGGCACCGATGGCGGACGACTGGAATCGAAGATCGCTCTTGAAATCCTGAGCAATTTCACGGACCTACGGGTGGGGTGTTAGTTCGTGTTCGATGCAACTGCCCAGGTATGAAGCTTACCAGGCGCTGGAAGGGGAGCTTTCGGATGAGAAGCTCGGTCGACTTCTGGTATCGTCGAATCTCACGGAGAGCGACGGTACCAGGCTTGTATCGGTGAGGCTTCTTGACACCACCGGTGGATGGGGCGGACTTGCGGGCTGCAATCATGTTAGCGTCGATGCGACATATATGCGACACGGGTGTCGCAGTGCGAGATGAAGGCTTGAGAACTCACCAGCCTTGGAGGCAAGCTGCTTTCGGGGGGCCTTGCCACCAGTGGACTTTCGGGCGGTCTGCTTAGTGCGAGCCATTGTCGACGATGTTTGTGATGAGGATGTGTTGTAGTATGATGGAGTTGTTGATGTTGATGGTGGGGTTTGGGTGTGAGTTGATGAGTGGGTGTGTGATGCAGGAGGGAAAAGTGTGAGAGAGGGCAGGCGGGGGAAGTGCTTTATACCCATTGCTAGCTCACTGAACGCGCAGCGGCTGATCTGGGTAACGGTGGACCGTGCGCGGGTGCAAGAAGGCAATCACCTACCAAAAATGTGTCATTAATCGCGGTCTGGGAAAATAAAAAAAGGGCGCTGCAAATGTGCCGATTTTTAATTGGCTCAGTTCCCCACCCAAGAACCCGCACCCTTGACGTGCTCCAAGTTCCTTGACCTTCCTCGAACCGGAAGGGCTCGCCACACTTCGGCATCCAATCTCGTTGCTTGGGGAGGCGGGTCAGAGTGCGAGAGTGTGTTGGACACCGAGAATTGAAGCCCTTCAAGTCTCGCGGTTGCTACCCTATACCCTCAGTTATCTACGTATCTGACACACACCACTGTTTGCCTTTGATGATATTTCTAATAGTGCAGACCGCGCTGCAACAGTATATACTGTGCGTCCAAGTGACGTTGTACGTTTAGATGGTGTGTCGTGGTGTTGCGTCTCTCATGGTGATTTTGATGTTAATTTTCATCCCATCTCGAGTTCCCACTAAAAGCTACGGTTACGCCGAACTGGTGTCGCATTGGCTGAGCAACAGTTATGGACTAAGCACTCGCGACGAGAGCGACTTAGGATAAAACAAGCCAAAAAATCACAACTGGAAAAGTTCGTAATGACGTGTGTCGTATCGAAGATTGGCATATACTACAAGCTCCCGGGGAGCATTCCCATCACCAGTGCATGTTGTCCAATTCAGTTCTGCCAAAGAACCGTGACTCGTCTCGTCTCACTGCAGCTGCAATTAGCCACGCTGCCTAACTCTTGGATGACTCAAGTACAGTGTCGCGCTCCATATTTGTAAAACTAGCCAATGGTAATTCGGTAAAATGCAATCCCTAGACCCACCACAAGAATTCCCAAAACTGGCACTGGAAAGAGGAACGACAAGGGTACAATGTTATTTTTTTTTTCGGGGGGTTTTTGGCGCCAAAACCAGATCGCGTCGCACAGGGTCTGACTGATCTGGCGTTCTTGCCCACCCATACTTAAGCTCGCCCCCTCCCACTCTCGAATTCGCGTTACAAGATCTCAATCCCATCTACCACTTCTGCATCGCCCAACGTACATCACCTCATCCACCCAAATACTCACCTTTCCCATTTCCATACCCAACCTCTATCAACATGACTGGACGTAAGTGGCCCTCCGTATCCCCATCACTTATCCATTCGACGCCGCATTGTTTAATCATAGCCATGCACGGCGTCCCCATCGCGTCCTCCACCCACGCGTCTCCCACAACAATCACAGATGTACTACCCGCACATGCGCTAACATGCACCAGGCGGCAAGGGCGGCAAGGGTCTTGGCAAGGGCGGTGCCAAGCGCCACCGAAAGATTCTTCGTGACAACATCCAGGGTATCACTAAGCCCGCGATCCGACGTCTCGCTCGTCGTGGCGGTGTCAAGCGTATCTCTGCCAGTATGTGCCAACCACCCACGTCAACGCGAGCGGCAGGCTAATCGACATATAGTGATCTACGAGGAGACCCGTGGTGTTCTCAAGACCTTCCTGGAGGGCGTCATCCGTGACGCCGTCACATATACCGAGCACGCAAAGCGAAAGACCGTTACCTCGCTCGACGTTGTGTATGCCCTCAAGCGACAAGGCCGTACCCTCTACGGTTTCGGCGGTTAAACATGTTCTCTTTTGCATATCTGCTTTTACGAATATTGGGTGCCGTAAGCGTGTTGTGTCGCACGGCCATGTAGGGTGTTTATGATGATCATGGTATCCGGTCTTGTTTTTTTGGGTGTTCTGTTGTATCATACGGGAAATGGTGGTTACATTGGGGCAATCGAATCTGCCCTCGTGGCTCTGAACAATGAATGCTGTATGCTGTATACCTGCCGTGAATGTCACCCCCATAAACTGATGGAGAGACGCGTCGTACTGTCGCGACCAGGCGATGGGGTTCGCGTGGCTGGTCATCGATGGTAACTTCCGCGGGAACACTATCGAACATGGGCTTGCGCTGGGCTGGGGAGTTGGTCGTGGCTTGAAGGACATGAATTGGACGAGATGTTACTTCCTTCTCCATGTGATCGGTCATGTGCGCGAATCGTATCTGCACATCCGAATCGTATACCCATGCGCCGCCTATGATGACTTCAGGAATTCGTAGGTCCAGGCAACCACTTCGCTTTCGTCCATGTAAACAAACAGCATGCAACCATGCACCGTCGACCTAAGCTATCTGATTTTCAGACATAGCATTTGATGGCATTGTGATTTCTTTCAGCCTTGTCCAAACACAAGTGAATAGGAACAACAAAGTGGATGTTGAAACATCTGAGTGGTAGTTCCGGCTGTACCGTTGGTTGGAGTTTTACATGTGGTCAGAAGCGCTCGATTACCCTACACAATTGTAACCTGCAGCCAAGGCATGATATTGGCGATGTTCCGAAGTTACAAGACGGATCGGACTCTGTCTCGAACCTATGATGCTATCCCTTGGCCTTGGAGTGACGTCTTTAATCTATGGACAGTCGAGACGTGGCCTGTCGGACATGAACATGGGCCTAGACATGTAGATGGAAATGGATAGAAGAGAGATCGTGACCGATAAACTCTGAGGTTGGAGGGCACAGTAATTTTCGTATCCTCTCCAGGGGTTCAACCGTGACAACAGCAAATCAATCGGCCGAAAGCCCTACAAACGGGGTCGGGGAGGGCGCGATAGAGCGGTGGCGAAAAATCTCTGGGCCGGGTCACTCCCCACGTGGTCAAGTTAAAGCTAAAATTAGAGGGCGACGATCTGCATCCTCAGGGCTACCGGTCGCCCAAGCCACAGGACGCGGACCTTGCGGGGCTGAAGGCTTCCGGCTCGGTTGAGTCTTAGACCGTACTGTGGCGCACGGCTCCGCGAGAGCACCGGCATTAGGACCAGGTCGAAAAAGCAATAGCCGGTCGATAAGCGGCGGTAAAGAAAGACCCGCAGAAAATGATCAATGCAAGCTGAAAAGAATTGTCCATGGGACCTGCCGCAGGGGACTTGGGGCTTGAACTGCCCTACGGACCACTGTCGTCCGATATGCGATAGTGCGACGGTCCCCACGCGGTTGAACCGAGGCCTGGACATTCAGTGTGGAACCAGCAAAATTTGGAATCCGCTGGCATGCGAAGTACAAGCAGACCTGGTTTACCAGTGAGAGCACCGGTATTCAAACGCTCGACTGGCAATGGCCAGAAAAGTAAGCGGTGCAAAAAGCCAAAGCCAAGAACATAGAACTTGATAGCGAGAAGAAGCAGCTGACGTATGGATAGGCTCCTTATAATTACAAATCAAGTCCTCGTCATATGCAATTCGGCGGGCACAGCCATCAAATCTTTGGATTCATCGAAGTCTTGTTCCAACCGGCCCGTCGCAACGTAGCATGCATGTTATATCCCGTGCAGGCCATAGTCGTATATTGACTATAGGACCATCCTTCCCTGTAAAATTCTGGGTTTCGCTGTCCCAGCAACTGAGGCAACCACTCCCTCACATCTACTTGATCATTGTAATAGGAAACGGGCTTCGATGAAGAGACGCACACGTAACTCACTACTGCGAAAGAGAATGCGAGCAGCTCGGGGCTTGATGCTTACCGAGCTCAGCCTAAAGAGCCGCGTAGGGCTGCTAGTGCGCTGGTCTGCAACCTGGGGATGTTGGGATTCCTGGCTGGGAGAATGGGTTACTGGCTTTACGGCCGTCATCGGGCTTACGGGAAAGCAGGGGATGCACCGGAGGCGGTTGGAGCCGGAGGGGTGCGGCTTGGCCGGGGCTCTGGGCGTCCGTGGCTCGCTTCCATTCCGTGTTTAGGCCTCTTGGCTCCATGGCTCACCTTGACCGAGACGGCCAGACCTCGTGGACAGGCAGGTCCTCTCTTGACACTATCGATCAGCAGGAACCATGCAAACTGTATAGATCTGAGAAAGGGTGGAAGAATCTAAAATTTCAATTCCGTGGGAGGATTGCATATCCTCATATCACATCCATCCTACTTAGGTTGAGTGCATGACTCTGTCTAGTCCAGATAGGAAACTCGAGGACAGGAACACGTTGGTCGTTCAGGAGCTCATGTATCATGCACGAATAAGTTGCCCTCCTTGGCAATCGCAAACAAGGCCCCTGGTTCTTGAAAAGAGTTTTCTCTCTAGCCTTGGCATTTCGATGATATCGGGAGCAAGATTTTTCGCGCAGATAGCCTGGAAGATGAGACGGTGCGCGTATCGGAAGTGGTAATCGGTGCGCCCGTTGCGGTACCTAACAATTACCTGGCACCGCTAGGCCAAGGTAGGGTAGCACACCGTAGCAGTCACTGTCGGGGGAAGAAATTTCAGCGATCCAGCGCTCCAGCGCTGTTTGTAGGGCCTCGTGGGTGGACGCACAGTGAACAGATGGACCTGGGCCTAGTGGGCAGCGTCGGCTAACGGTTTCTAGCGACTGCCCCGGTGGCTTAGCTGATGTTAGCCACAACTTCATTGGACGGGAGCGCTCCCGATGTGCTCCGGCAGTCGATCGGTCATGCCGGACTTCGCTTTGGGAATGCTCTGTGCTGTTGTTCAAATCCGTCCTCGCACTGATACACCGATCCGAACACACACACACAATGAATGGCACGGTGGACAGTCTTCGGTCCTTGCACGCACGCAGATCTCCTAGGGTCAGGGAGAAGAGAAAATTTTTTCCCCTTTCCATCCCACCCTCTCCAAACTTCGACAGCCTTCGTTTACCGTATTTGTCCATCCGGTTTAGAAAAAGCCTCTGGTACTAGTCACGCCATGGAATATGTCATGCGATGGCTCATCCGTTGCCGAACGGTCTTGTGTCAGTCAACTGAGAAGCCGAAGAATGAGATGTCAACACAACGTAGCGAGTGAGTCGCACGTCCCGGGGGGCCTTACGACGCATTCAGGTCACCTGAGCGGACAAGCGTCAGGTGACTCGATTGACTCGGTCTCTGCGGAACCGGATAGAGCGTGGCGAAATGTGGCTTCGCACCGGCAAAGCATCGCGGCGACTGCTTGGACAGGATGTGCTCTGCATTACTAAGGGTGTGGCTTAGCTCCGCGTTCCGTGCTGGACCGACGCTGGACAGGGGTCTCGCCGATCGACGGCCCTCATACGTCAGTGGTTGCTTCCCGATGGGTAGGGATACGACATGGATCATTATGGATCATGATGGATGCTCAGGATGTAGGACAGGGATGGAAGGCCGAGTGTGGACCTGGTGCCGGCGGTTGAACGTACCCACGTCTTAGGGACAAGGAGGGCTCCGTCCTCGTTGAGGCTTCTCCGGCTGCTCGTGCTTTCGCGATGCCATCGGACCTCCATATATCTGTCACCGTCAAGCCCATGATTCGGATCCGAAGAGGGACCATTTCAAAGCATCCCTAACTTGGATCGAACTACACCGAAGCTACTCGAACCGTCAACCGGTTACCTCCCACCATTCTGTGCCTGCTTCACTGGAGAAACTCTTGTGCTTTTGAGTGCTTACACATCTTTGCCCAAGACCAACGCCAAGGTCTCCCTTTCAGCACTCCAATCAAAGGAAAAAGAAAAGGGAAGGTATCTTTTTTTTTTTAACCTTTTAGGATCCCACCCTTGTCATCATTTCAAGGGACACGGGCACTCTGTGCATCATCATCATCGAGTGGAGCCAGGGTCTTGGTCTTGGTCTCGGTCTGCGGGGCGTGTTCTCCATCGAGTCCGGAGACTGACAAACCTGTCTACCATACTTTACCCTCTCGCACACCCTCTACCCTTCCCAGTCCCCGGTGGCGTCGCTTCCATAAAAAGGGCAGCCATCCCGTCATTCGCCACTGGTCTGTCAACTTTAATCAATCCCTTCTTACTTCTTCACAAACATCATGATATCAGTTCCTCGACTACCAACACAACATTCAACTTCGTCGCAACAACATCAATATACATCTGACTGTCAGGCCGACTACCCTTTCGACTACTCGTCCTATTCGCCTTCCCCCGTTGACCTCGCTCGATCCAACTTCAACGAAAATCTCGCAGCCTTCAACTCGCAACTCTCTATCGACCTGATGCAGTCTGATTCTTGGGGAGGAGCTCTCGCTCAATACACCCCAAGGCTGGGACGATATTCACACCAACGTGATTCATCGCTCTCCTCTATGGCCTCCGTTGGAGCACCTGCATCACCCTTTGCGAATAACACATCAAACCCTCAGATTGCTGTGACGGATTCCGCCCACGACGGCTTGTCGGATCACGGTTCGGTTGACAATACCCACAACAGCGCTGCAGCTGGTCACCACAATTACTATCACCTTGCCAAGTCAATAACCCCATATTCGGGCTACGGTGGGTTGGATAATAGCATGCCGGACATGGCATATCCCGTTACAGTCTCTGGGCCCAGGAGCAAGCCTCGCGCCGATCGAGGCCTCCTGCCAGCTCCCGAATTCCCTGGTGGCTCGAGCCGCTCGCATCCCACTTCTGTGGCGAGCTCCATCGCTGGTGACTCACCTGCTACTCCCACAGTCGGCGAGACTGACAACTCTGAGAGGCGGCGACCAGGTACTGCTTCTTCTTCCGAGGCCCGCTTCGGTCATAGCTCACATTTTATTCTTCTAGGTTATGGGAACGTCCCAAAGCTCGACAGAACTATGACAGATGTCTATGGCGACGAGCTCTACAGCCCGAACTTTGCCATCACTTCCACTTCTCCACAGCCATCGATGGCTCTTTCTCCCAACAACGATATTTTCAGCCAGCGAATAAATGCGGCCAACCACCAACACTTGAGTGCCGCACACTCGCCAGCCTCAACCGTATCAAGAGGGCGATCGCCATTCAGGACAGGTTCTCCGCTGGCCCCATCGAGCCACGATTTTGGCACCGTGGGACCCAACATGCCCTTTAACACTGCCCAACAAATGCGAGAGCAACACAAGGCGCAACAGGATGCGCAGATTCTACACGACCAAATGAACCAGCGGGCGGAACCCGATACTCCTAAGACTATTTCGCCCAAGGATGCCATTCTCGAGTTTCACGAGCCTGAAGGCGAAAGCAATTTCCCGCTTTTCCCTCAAGATTCATCGGACTTTACTGGGATGGATCAGTTCAAGGCGTTGTCATCTCAAGGCTCCAACGATTCGTGCTCGCACCCTTCATCTGGACCTATTGGAAGTAACCACTTCAACTATTTGCCATCGCAGTTACCAACAGGCATTTCTGTACCTCAACAATATCCCTTTATTGCTCAGCCGCATCGAAGCCATGAGACGCCGCCTCGGTTAAGTTCAGCAGGATCTAGCTCTGCTGGTTCAGGTAGCAATACCCCTGTCCATCACGTACGCCCCGCGGGCACTGGTGCGGACTCGGGGACGTACACATGCACATATCACGGTTGTACACTACGATTCGAGACACCTGCGCTTCTCCAGAAACACAAGAGAGAAGGTCACAGACAGCCTCAAGCCCTTAACGGTCCTCGAGCAGCTTCTGTACTTGGCAGCCAGGCTGGACCGCATCGATGCAATCGAATTAACCCAAGTACTGGAAAGCAATGCAACACGGTTTTCTCGAGACCCTACGACCTCACACGACACGAAGATACGATTCACAACGCCCGCAAGCAGAAGGTTCGGTGTAATCTCTGTACCGAAGAGAAGACCTTTAGCCGCGCGGATGCGCTCACCAGGCACTACCGAGTATGCCATCCCGACATGCCGCTCCCTGGCAAGCATCGACGTCGTGGATGAACATGAAGTCATCACGAGGTTATGACTATTCGAGTTACTGGAGTGGATGAGCGGCATCATGCAACTACATGGGTGGATGATGCTGCATGACGTGGTATGAGATAGACTGATGCTTGGCATTGGCGGATCGCTCGATCCAAGACCCAGCGGCTCACCTGCTTCAGGACCCTTAGTGCGGGTCCACTGCGCGGGTGGTGGGGTTCAGGGTCCTGCAGGGTCCTGCATTTGACGTCATGGTTGCGCATCCACTGACATCACCGCCCCATACGCTAGCATCCTTTCGGCATCAGGATGATGGCATGGCGCTGGTTGATGCCCTGCAAGTGTCAGATATTCTGACGTGGAGCGTTTTAACGCTCTTCCTGTTCTTGCTCATCTTGCCGATTTTCGACTTTAGGGTGCTTCGGAAGCGACGCTGGATGCCTCTTCCGTGGTCCCCGTTTATCTATCTGTACACTAAGCGATGCTATGTTGCCCGGGTTCATTGGGCTGGATGAGAATGCCTCGAAATCCGGGAGTACTGGTGGGATGGGACTAGACAAAAAGAGATATGACGAGTGGTTCCGCTCTTGTGCTGCTGCCATTTGGCAGGGGGTTTGTTCTCTGATTATTACTCGATGACTTTTTGGTGGTTAATGTATGGTTCTTGGCCTCTACTGGGTTAAGGTTGGGATTTGGTCCCACAGCTTGGATTATTATGGGTCAAACGATGTCATGACAATGAGTGGATGATGAGTGAGGCCGATCATTGATGCCGCGGCTGCGGCTTCGGCTTCGATAGAAGTTGGAACTAGATAGATGTATGATATAATTGAACGCTAATTAATGACTTCATTCAAGATGTTCCGGTTTTGCAAAGAGAGTTTCTTTACAGGACCTCAGTTTCCCAATGTGACGTTCTTCCTCCGGGTCTAAAGTGTCTCTCAGGCCGGGTTCAAAATGTGACTGCGTTTTAGGCATGGTTGGAACAGTTTCATCGTTTAAACGACTATGACGTTGGATATGGTGATCTCTTTCGCTTTACCGTTGGCAGGGATGACAATTAGTAACCTTTTGTTTCGATACTACTTTGCGTCCCGGGTGGATGGATGCGTATGCCAGGCAGGAAAGTTCGCGCGGGGGGGCTATGGATGCAACTCACGTCGCTAATATACCGGAAACTGCGAGGTATTACGAAATGCGACAACATCGCTCTGGGCATGATGAGCTGGTTTGGATGTCTATCAATGGTATGACAGCCGCGGCGGCTAATGATAGGGATACGAGCCATTGATGGGCATTCCTCACGTCTCGCGAACAGATAGAATCAAAGATGCGGAAGTGAACGTCTTCTCACTTTAATCTATTGTTGACTAAGGCTTTTGATAGCTTGAGGATGAATCAAGGGAACTGTTTTTGGATGAAGGATTTGTTGGCACGAGGGTGAGCATTGAAACTTGGCATTCGTAACAAGGGTCAGCCATCATCGCTCGGCAATCCTTAGGCCTAAGGAAAGATTTAAGAGCCGAGAACGGCTGATCGAGCGCTGGTGTAGAGCGGCGTGATTCCCGTCCAGATATCGAACTGTATTCCATCATGTCAGTCTTTGAACTCTTTGGCATTAATGGTTATAGCTAACCTGATACCATCCCTGGGACGCTAACACCTCAAGGCCGGGGATAGTTGTCCAGCCGCCGGTGTCCTCGGCCAACTGCATCATAGGCGTATGGCTTGGCTTGTAAGCCATTTCGAGGAGAACTCTGCGTTCTTTGTCCTGCGCTGGCTGATTCAGTATTGACGCTAGAAGCTCTCGTAGCGCAGGGTCGATAGGCTGGTCGGCTGGGATGGTGCTAATGATGACTTGGGGGTTTGACAATACCCTGCCGACGTCCGAGGGACTACTAAGGCTTTCTAGGTTATATTGTTGAGGAAAGTCGGCTGAAACTGCTTCGGCTTTGTTAGAGTCACGCGCGGCAACATAAATCGGACTGAACCCAAGTGCGTGCAGAGCGAAGATTGCTGCTCGAGTTGTACCACCAGAGCCGACAACCATAGCCGCACGTGCCTTGGTAGAACCATTAAGTGTAGCTACGCCCGCACTTTGTAGGGTGAAGACCATTCCCTTCCAGTCAGTATTATCACCGAGCAGGCGTCGACCGCCAGTACTTTTCTCAGGCAGTCGCACGACTGTGTTCACAGCGCCAATCATTCGGGCCGCCTCAGAGAGTTCGTCGACGTGGCTCATAATGTCCCTTTTAAGGGGGATGGTCACCGACGCACCTCCAAAGTCGGGAGCCTGTAGTACTTCTGATACATCCGCCACGTTGTCTGTCTCTAGACGATGGTACTGGTGCGGTAGACCTACCTGACCAAAAAGGGTATTGTGAAGAGCGGGCGACCGAGACGATGCGATAGGCTTTCCGAAGAGATAAAACCTGCGCTGGTCAATTTCACCGAGTAGGGCAAGTCCTTGACGGATTTCGGCGGCAGACATCTGTCCTGGCGCAGCCTTGAATGGCAGAGCTGGATGAGAAACCGGAGTCAAGAAGCTGTTAAGGATGCGACTCAGCTTGCCGGCCTTGCCCATGTTGATGGCAATCATAGGTGTCTTCTGGGCAGCCTGCATCTTGGACTTGAATCTCGCCAACTCAAAATTATCCTCAGGGCCCTGTGCAACTCCGACGAGCTTGATGATATCGCCATACTGCAATGCCCGGTTGTAGAATGGAACCCATGAAGCGTTCTTCCACGACAAGGTACCACAAGGATCGTGGTGAGAGGCAATGATCCGGGAATGGCCCCGCGACTCCATAACGGACTGAAGCACGACGTCTGGTAGAGTCATTTCGACATCGACATACTCGATACCTAGACGTAAGGCCAAGCGGTAGAGCTCGAGGCCCTCCTCGTATGCAGCGTCAGGAAATTTACCTCCTTGCGACTCGGTCCGGAGTGTGAAGACGATCGGTTTCTTTGCTAAGGATCTAAGGAGAGATACTTGTCGTGTCACCGATCCAATAGATCGGTCCTGGAGGAGGTCCACGCGAAGCTCAACGGCATCGGATCCGACCACGGCTTCAGAAATAATGCCGGAGGCCTGGCTTAGTTCCGGTAGAGTCAATGACACAAAGAAACTATGGTCCTTCTTCATTACATCGTTTAGATGAGAGCTTTGGCTGGAAATTGAAGCGACAAATTGTTGAAAGTCCTGGGGAATACCGAGTTTAGAGCCCGAGCTCTCGGAATGGGGACTGTAGTATAGAAGATTGCTGCTCTCTTCGTACCAGGTTTTTCGCCGTAGATAGACCTGGAGAATTTCACTGGTATAAGCAGGACGAGATTTATCGCGCATCAGGTACTCTACCACCTGGTCGGTATCACGATGAACCAACACGACCGAGCCCCCCTTTTGATAATACTCCTTCAATAATTGCCTGGCTTCAGGGGTCTCGACAATTCCTCCACCGCATGAAAACACACGACCATGGCCTTGATGCTCCATAACGTCCTGTAGAAGAGCTAGCTCATCGACGCGGAAGCCCTGCCACCCGCGAACCCCATCGATCATCTCGGGAATCGTGCATCCAGCCCGTTTTTCAAGCTCTTGATCCAGATCGATGAAATCCCAGTTTAGTAGTTTGGCCATCCAGCCGCCTGCGGTGGTTTTACCAGCTCCTCGCATCCCAATGATGAAAATTGAGCGATCGGATTGGGAGCTTGTGGTAACTTCGTCGTTGTGACTGGATACGGACTCATCACCCTCAAGTTCGACTTTGAATGACTGGGACAGAATATCCCACCAACCAGGCCAAGTTTTCCCAACACACTCTCTCTCAGTAATGATGACAGGATTTGGCGCTGCAACAGAAAGGACACTGAAGCTCATCGCAACGCGATGGTCGTCGTAACAGTAAATGCCGGAATTTGGCTCTAGCAAGTTACGTCCAGAAGACATGCCATTGATTTCGATCCCATCATCAAGCTCCTCGCATTCCACGCCGAATTTGGCTAGTTGCTCCTTCATGGCAGCAATCCGGTTGCATTCCTTCACACGTTGATTTGCGATACCAGTGATTTGGGTCTTTCCCGATGCAACGGCCGCCAGCACAGATGCCGTGAGGAAGGCGTCAGTCATCGGCTCCATGTCAACGTGCGCAAGTGCCTTCAAGCCCCCGACCGGGGGTCCAGTCACAGTCGTCGAGTAGTCAGACTGCATGACAGTACAGCCCATAGGGCGCAATACATCGACAGCAAAACGGGCGTCGCCTTGAAGCGACCTGGCGCCAATGTTGGGAACAGTGCAGGTGGTTCCGGTGATGGCAGCGACTGCGAGAGGATAGGTGGCTGAGCTGGCGTCACTCTCGATAGTGTACTCTGAGGGATTTTTGTACACGCCTTGCGGGACGTGGTAAGTATTCGGGTCCTCTGCTGAAGGTGTAACAGATATACCAAAAGACTTCATTAGTAAGATAGTCATGTCGATGTACGGCTGTGAAATAGGCTTGCCGCCGATGAGTCGTAATGTCACCGGGTTCTTGGCGTACGGCGCTGCCATTAGGATGGACGAGACGTATTGTGACGACACAGTTGCTGCGAGTTCAATAACTCCGCCCTTGAAACCTTTGGCAGCATCAACACGAAGGGGAAGACTTTTTTCCCGGCCCATGTACTCAATCTCCACGCCATTCGATCGTAAGGCATCCACGAGTGCTCCGATGGGCCGCATTTGCATCCTTGCATTTCCTGTTAAGACAGTGGACCTGGAAGTATCCGTGGGCGAACAGAGAGCAACAATCGTAGTCAGAAAACGAGAGGCTGTGCCGGCATTCCCTAAGTAGAGGGGCTTCTCGCAGGCTTGTAGCCGGCCACCCTTCCCCTCGACTACCAAGACTTCCCCAGCATTCTGCCAAGAGTAGGACGCTCCGCCAAGCCCAGCAATTGCTGATAGCATGAACTCTGTATCGTCTGAGTGTAGCAAGTTTTTGATTCGACACGTGCCAGAGCCGAGAGCCGCCAAAATTAAGGCTCGGTTTGAGATGCTCTTGGAACCTGGTGGAATGACGGTGGTCTCTTGTTTGTTGGAAACCCCCGGAGTTACTCGAATGGACGGCGAAAGTACGATTCGAATCGTTTGATCGTCAACAACGCTAGCCCGGGGCTCATGTGTCTTACCAATGGCGGACAATAAGACAATCTTCTTTTTCTTCCCGTCGTTCTTTTTGTCGACACTCATCTTCTCGAGTAACGTATCCACGGGGCATTTCTTCCCCGCAGTCAATTTAATCACCCGTTTGTCCTGAAGGGAGGTCGGAAGATCGTAGCTGGCGATGCATTTCACCAACCTAGCAACAGCCCCGGGCCGAAGAACTCCTAAGAAACGTGCAAGCTCCGCTTCTTTGACCATTCCAATAGCTACAGCTTCTCCATGAAGGAGTTGAGGAGTTAGAATAGCCTCGATTGCGTGCCCAATGGAGTGACCGAAATTCAAGAGGTTCCGAAGTCCGCCTTCACGCTCATCACTTGAAACGACCTCCGCTTTGACCTTCGCAGAACCTACAACGATTTGCTTCAAGATGGTCTTGATGGGATCCAATCGACCAATACCTTTGGCTCGAAAACAGGATAAAATAAGCGGAGCAGCTTCCTCCAGGATAGCGAATTCTGTCTCGTTCCAGATGGCGGCTGTCTTGACCACCTCAGCCATTCCATTGATGAACTCACGAACTGGGAGTGTCTCTAGGAAAGCTAGGTCAATGTATATGCGGCGAGGTTGCCAAAAGGCGCCGATCAAATTCTTGCCCATTGGGGTGTCAATGGCGGTTTTCCCGCCGATGGAAGAGTCAACCATGGCGAGTAGTGTCGTGGGCACCTGAACGAACCGTACTCCCCGCATGAATGTTGCCGCGACGTAGCCGATCATGTCGCCCATGACGCCGCCGCCGAGAGCTATTATGACTGTGTCTCTCGTACATTGCTGTGAAAGCATCCAGTCCTCTATCTCGGCTTTGGTTTCGCGACTTTTCGAGGCCTCACCAGGTGGGATAGCGTACGTGAGAAGACGTGTTGATTTTCCCCGAGCAGAGGCCTGGAAGGTAGTCTGAAAGGCGGGCACATACGTTTGAAAGAGATTCGTGTCAGTGACCAGGACGTATGTTGACGTAGGGATGTTTTGGAGAAGATCTTCGGCCACAAAGTTCAGCCAGAGGCCATGCTCCACGATAATGTTGGCCTCGCCGAGAATCGAGATCCTCTCGGGACTATGACTGCTGGCCTCAGCCATGTCGATTGAGAGTTGACAATAAACTTTTTGC
>JAMYIC010000594.1:0-12381 GCA_024112705.1 Microcera coccophila
TGATGACGGTATCGAGCAATCTCAACAATACCCTTCTTGTAATTGAATGGAGATGCCACTGCACTCCAAGTGTCTTTTGGTGGATGGCATAGTAGGTACTTGACCTGTTCGGCAGAATGAACGAAATCACAAGTACTTCGTACCCCAAGGTACTTACACCTACTGATCCGTGCGTGGGTCGCCGCCTTTCCACCACTTGCCGCCCGCTGATGGAGGCTCGAAAGCGACATCCACCTTTCATACTCTCCCGTAAAGCAGCAACACGTCGTAAAAGCAGACCCTCGTCAGGTCCTCAGCGCGCCCGATAATCCCGGACCTGCTCGGACAGCTAGATCCACTTTTTTTCCGGGCCAGACGGCGCTGGATCATGGCAGCGCCTCCGGGACCCTTCACGCCGTCTGGGCCAGGCCTGCCGCCTAACAGCGCTGCTTCGATGGCTCACTATCGCGTTGCGCTGGGCCTGGGCCTGGATGGATATCAGCAGGCTTTGGATGAATCATATCGGCAGTCGACGCATCGTCCTCTTCCACCAGCACCAGCACCAGCACCAGCACCTCCTCCTCCTGCCGCTGCCGCTGCCGCCGGATCGGCTCCAGGACAGTTTGGGATTCTTGCTCCAACGCCTGTCCCGGTCTTGGGGCCTCAGCCCCCGCAGTCGGTTTTTGCGCCAGACGCGCCGCAGCAGCATGTCGTTGATCAGGCAAATGCCCACTTCCGTTCCCGAATCGTGCCAAATCCGCCGGACTTGCGGGAGTGGAGGGAGAAGCTGTTCAACGTGGATGAGACGATTGTTCTGACGAACGAACAGTGATTGACCAACCAACCTCTCTCTCTTTGCTGTCGTGTTCTCTAACAATCATCCAGATTTGAGACATATTTTCCTCACGTGGATAACGTCTACTCACACAGGTCTACGCAGCGTTACAAGCGCAAGCCCTTCGTCTCGCATTACTGGGACTGCCGGATGAAGGGTCGACCTCCTGGAACTCCCAAATCCGACGACCCAAATAAGAAGAAACGCAAACGTAACGCCAGACAGCGTGACTTGTGTGATGTGAAAATCAAAATTACCGAGTACTTCCCTGGTGCGGAGCTCCAGCTTGACGATGCGGTCAGCGGGGCGCAAGGAGGGTTTCCGCCAAACCCAGCACTAAACCCCCTGGCACGGAGCATCCTCGGTGCAGGTCAGCGTCTGTGGACTATCCAGCGAGTGAACGGGAATGGCGGGAACGGCAAAGGCGATGGTGTTGCTGGACCGCACAAGCATACGCTGGCGAAGAGCGATGAGATCAAAAAGAACAGCGTGCAACGGTATCTGGCGAAGCAGGAGAAGGAGGTCAAGAGGACGCAGGTTAGTTGCGGCATGTCAAAGATTCAGGAAGCCCAGCTGACTGATGAGCAGAAACCAACCTTGAGAAAAGCGACCGGAACGGCATCGACAACAGTGAAGAAGCACCTGAAAGACAGTGACCTCAAGCTCTATGCGGCTTGCTTTTGGTACGGCCCTCGAACACCTCTGCAAAAGATTATTGGGCTTCGCCTTTAACATTATTCCCAGTCCCTTCTCTCAGCGAGTTTGGATAGCCCTAGAGGCCAAAGGACTGGTATATCAATACTGCGAAATCGATCCATACAAGAAACCGACGCCAACACAGCTCCTTGAAGCAAACCCACGAGGACTGGTACCGGCGATTAGGCAGGGCGACTGGGCATGCGCCGAGAGCAGCATCATTCTGGAATACGTGAGTCCCATCTCTCGACATCCAGAGGAGACTTTTACTGACGACGAGCAACTTTAGTTGGAGGATACAGGCCAGGGGGCGCCGCTTTTCCCCAACGATCCGCGATTGAAAGCCAACTGTCGGTTATGGATTGACCATGTACGCCATTCCCGTCCCAATCTCGGCCAGGTCGTGGTGCCCCGCTGACGAGTCCAGATCAACATTCGCATCGTCCCAGCCTTCTATGCCGCCCTCCAAAACACCGACCCAACCGCTCAACCAGCCCTGACAGAGCGTCTTCAAGCCTCTGTTCAAGATCTTGTCCAAGCCGCGGACGAAAACGTACGCCAGCAACATCCGCTCCGGTCTCTAATCTAATTCCTCTCAACTGACCAACAGCCAGGGTCCCTTCTTCTTCGGCATAACCCTTTGCCTCGTAGACATCCACTTCGCACCCTTTGCGATCCGCTTCCCTCGCCTGCTGGGCACGCCGAGGGGGTGGCCGGACGCCATGCCCGGCACGCGTTGGCAGAGGTGGCTGCAGGCGTTGGAGGGGAACGAGCACGTCAAGGCGACGACGAGCGGAGAGGACTTGTACATCGAGACAGTAGGGCTTTTGGAAAAGCCTGAATTTTGACGGCCTTAGGACATGGCGCGGCATGAGTGGAGGATTAGAAGTTGATACCCGTTTATGTGATACAGTGCGATGATACATGTTCAACGGTTCGTTGTAAAGGTGTGATAGTCAATGGCGATTGGGTCGCTACATCGTTATCTGCGAGCGGCAAAGTCATGCCGTAAGAAGTAATTGCTCTATGACACTATCAGGGGTATCTATACAACACGCGGATCGAACTACTACCTTACTTTTACCTATCATTATGCATCATTATCCCTTACACAGCGCCGTGCTCATCCACCGCCCTCTGTTTCAAGAGTGTCTTCTCGACGGAAACCTCGTTTCCTTCTTCTCATGTGCGCCAATTTGTCTCTTACGGTGATGATTTCGCCACCTCGGCGAGCCTTCTCCCTACCTTCGCCAAGTTCCTCCAAGGTCTTCGCCTCCAGATACCTTTGGCCGTCGTACTCGACCCACCGCTGCACGTCGGGAAGATAAGCCCATGAGAAGATGGAACCAACGGCAGCAACGGAGCCAAACAGTAGGAAGATGAGTCCCTGTCGCGTGTGGCTCTTATAAGTCTGCTTTATACCGTACACGACCAGAACAGCCACAATACTACCGAGCTTTCCGGCCGCAGCTGAGATTCCATGGCAAGTGCATCGATAACAAGTCGGGAATATTTCGGCAGGTATCATAAACGTCAAGGTGTTTGCGCCTGGTCCATGTCAGCGCCACCATGGTGATGACCCCCTGTTTGATCAAACTTACCAAAATTAAACATGAAATGGCAAATGGCGACGAATGCAACCGTAGCAGGCGCTCCGGACTGCTGATGAACTCCATAATACACACAGCCGGTTATCACAAAGAAGACGGCAAGCACGAGGAACGAGGCTGTAAGCCATTGTCGCCGTGGGATACGGTTTGCAAAAATCGTAAAGCAAGCGCTTCCCGCGATGGATGCGAGAGAAATAGTCAACAAATACTGCTTCGTCTGCTGAATTAGGACATCGTAAATGGTGTTGCAAGGTTGTGATGCGTCGGTAGACCAAATGGGTAGGCCGGTTTCTGCCCATCCCGGAACCGTCGAGTTTCCCCCTGGCAATGATGAAGTCCAGCAACTGAGCCTGTCGTCGATAGGAACTGGCTCTGTCGTCGCCCACATTCCCGACAGTGTTCCCCTATTATCTAAAGACATCCCATAAAAACTTACATCAAGGAATAGCCATGTTGCGGCCGTGCCAAGTAGATAGCACCAGTTTCCATCCCGTATGAAGTAGTTGTGAAGGTCTTCCCGCGAGAACTGAACAGGCATCGGTTGAGGCGAAACCGTCGTCAGATTTGCACCATTCGGTGAGCTTGGCATACGCGAAACCGTCGGGTATGCTCCATTGCGTTGATGAGTCGGAAAGGAAGTCATTGTATGTCTGCCGCTTAATGGACCTAACTGGTACGAGGCGGCTGTTTGCGCCCTGCCAATTTGATGAGTATCTGTTACGCCATGCGGCGCACCGTAGATCCTTTGCGTGTGCATTAAAGCTATTCCAGCTTTGTCACGAACCTCTAGGCTGTAGATTCCACAGTCGAAGAGGAAGAACCGGAAGATGATGGCCAACAGCGCAGGGACGGCCCCGGAACCGATAACAATGCGCCAAACTCCATCGATGGCCTTTCGACATTCCTCTTCATGCAGGGTATCCAGTCCGCAACGCATATCCTGGAGGTGGCGAGTCTTCTCGAAACCGAGAAGGACAAAAAGCCCCACCAACTGTGCGAGAGCCTGACCAAGTGGCTGCATTAAGAAGACAGTGGAAAGCATTTGAGCCCTCGATTGTGTGCTTGACCATTCCGAGGTTATCACTGCGCTTAAAGGATATTCTGCACCGATACCTGAGGATAGTTAGCTGGTTGGTGAACGTTCAAGGGTTGTGCTGCTCAAGGGTTCAACAAACCAATACCCATCACAAACCGCCACCAGACAAAGAGCCCCAGGAACGACAGATCATCATATCCACGACTGCTGGTAGCTACTCCAATGGTAGAGACGATGACCAGAACCAACTCGATGCCATAAAGGCGAGTGCGGCCATAGCGGTCTGCTAGGTAGCCGAATACCAGCTGACCAATGACGGAGCCTAGGAGGGTGAAGACGTTGATGAGCAAGCCGGGCCAGTCTCTACCGTCGGGCCAATAAACAAAGCCAACCGAAGCGAGGATGACGTTTGTGGAAAAGAGGTTGTATCTATCGGTAGTTAAGGATCTTGGCCGTCATGAAAGTGGGTGAGTATAGCGTTGGGTAGCAGGAGTGCATACGAATCTGTTAAGAAACCGGAGGCTGTCACGCCCCAGATCCGAAGGTTCCAAGAGTTTAAGTCGAGCTCATATCGCAACTGTTGGCGATCCTGCCAACGAACTGAATTAGAGACGGGGACAAGGGGGGCATAACCATGGCCAAGCCCATGATCATAGCCATGGCGATGACGGCCAGGGAACGCATTGGTTATTCACCTGAGCATCTTGCGTCGGCAAGGCGGAGCTGTCAGCGCCTAAGAAACCGCGGTTTGGCTGCAGAAGATTTCTGGACATAGACGGCATTGTTTGCGACGCGTCGCATGGACCGTCGTAAACTGAAAAAGGCTCGAAGATTTGAGCAGGGCACGAGCACGAGCACGGGCACGAGCAGGAATGCGAGTCGAGGAAATTGGTCGGAAATGGCGAACGCGCAGACAGAACGGGCGCCGTGGAAAGGTTAGATAAGGTAGTCAGTCCAACGCAGAGAACTGAGCTTGGAGAAGGGTCATGGCCGTGCAGGTTCTTCGTTTTCAAACTAGAGAGTCAGACGTTTAGAAGGCCTAGAGGGTCGAGCACTTAAATCGATGTATAGGGCGGGATGCCATCGCGAGACGGAACGTGTGCTAGAGCGAACCAGCGGTATGTACCTCACGACTCGTCAGGCGAACGCCAACGGCTAGGCTGAGCCATGAGATGAGGCTAGGACTCTTCTTGACAGTTGCGCTAATAGTGGGCTGCAGTGCAAATCAATGCCCAATGAAGGTTAAACAAATAGTTCAATCCCCAAAGAGCCAAGATGGGCGAAGACTGCATGGATGCTGTTCTCAGCTGCGAGGTTCTGAGCAGTGTTCATCTTGTGCAAGGAGCACGTGGACGGGGGAAGCCTGGAGGGAGCCTGGGGGAAGCCTGAGGTACCCATCCAAGGGGCCCCAGATGCCTCAAGTTGCTTTTTCAAACACGGCAGAACCAGACACCTTTAACCTCGCTCCCGTATCAGGTACTGTTGCCTTGTATTCATGAATCATCTCTGAGGGAAAACAGCAAAGAAATTAAGGATCGCTAATCCCAAGACCCTGGATCATACTGGCCAAAGCCCTAACGCCTGTACAAGCTGGCTAAGCGCAGAAGAGGAAAAGATCTAGTCCCAGGCTAATTGATTCAAGGAGCAAGCCGGCCGCTCGCCCAGACGGTCGGGATCGAGGGAGTCCTCTCCGTTCATTCCGTCGACAAGGGCCCCCTAACACCGGGAGGGGGTCCCCATGCCGCCAAGGCAAGCCAAGAGAGCTCAACCCATCAGAGCCCGGCCAGCACCAACGTGCGCAATGCTCCCGTCCCCAGTGGATCACCAATCGAGGGCAAGCTTTTGGCCATGTGGCGCCGGTTCTGGGCTCTAGGCGCTCTGCTAGCCCATGACCGAGTCTGTCTCGACAGCAGTCAAGTCCGGGTCTGCTCGCGCTTCAGCACGAGCCAGCCCAAGTCCCTGGAGGAGAGGCGACACACATAGCAAAGCGAGAGACTGGGGCTCTGCCGGGGGGGCGCGCTGCCGGGGACTAATCTCCATCCCACCAGGAGCTGCCCCTCCACAGTCTCACACTTTTTGCCGGCCAAGAGCATTCAAAGGTGCTACTTGATGCTGATGCTGGTGCTGGTACTGGTCCGCTGTCCTAAGAGAGCAGTGCTGCCAATCCCTTGGCCATCTGGACTAAAGCATTGGATCGTTCATTGTGTGCATCTGCGGCTACGAACGTATCAGCGGCTGTGCCTATTTTTGGGGGCCTTGATTTTTGAGCTTGCTGCTGCATCATCGTCACTGTCCACGATCACGTTTGTGTGAAAAGCAAAGAAGCGCGCCGGAACCAAGAAGCTCAACAACCGTCTGTTCCCATGATCTCAATCGTCTTCGTCAGGGCTTTCTTGCGACCTCTTGTCGTTGCGACTTTGTCATGACATGTCCCCACATCCGGTCAGTCTGATCGTCCTCGCCCGCTGCCACCAGCATGTCGTCTTCGGGCTCATCCTTTACCTCTTCATCGCTCGGCCGCCCACCGACTTATGGGCGAGTGTACGCCAGTCCCATTGACTCAACCTGGACCCCGACTTCGGGTATCTCAACTGTGTCTGCCCCTACTACGGAGGGTTCAGCTATCCAGTCTTCCGCCGTGGACCTTGGTCCACCCGGCTTCCAAGCAACAATGTACAGCACTCACCGGCTCCTTTATAACTGCGTTTCTCTGACATTGGGCTTGCCAGAATTCTCTTCCAGGATACTCCTGACGAACGAACCGTATACTTAGGTCCCTGGGAGGTGGTGGGGTCAGAGCAACGTCGTGTGCGCTGGCGAGGGAGCTATGAGAGCGAAATGCTTGAGCACTTCTGTAATTTAACGCCTTCTCGTCTTCCTATCGCAGTGACTGACACGTTTCTCTCAAGTGCCCTCGGATATTCCATCAGATATCCATCCGCATACCCTTCATTCGCGCCATCGCCCCTACTATGATCCTGCGGACATGGAAAGATATTTGACCTTCGAACAGCCTCATAGAGTTCGATATACAACGGATGAGGGGGTCTGCATCCATGACCAGTATATCAAGATCAGGTATGAGTTTACGACAATTGAAAGCTCCGTCCAGTTTCAGGGCGACTTGCGTCGCAAAGATTTGATTGACTTCTATGATGTGGATGTCGTTTGGACAAACGTTCATGGTCGTACGGATGGGTTCGGTAAAGTCAGAGGCATTGGTGCAATCCAAAGGCTGAAGCTCTGGAGAGACCGACATACCACCTTTCATTCGATTAGCGTTTTAGCCAACAAGACGGACGGCCAGTATCGTGAATACGAGCTTCATTATTTTGAAGGCGAGCTCCGAAATCGAGACGACCGCACGAAGCAGCTGCGATTGACGGTGCATGGGCGACGACGCAGTACCACAGACGAAAGCCCCCATCGCCGATTCTCCTTGGCGCCTCGCAGACGGCCTCGAACGAGAGCTCCTGAATCGACAGAGGCTAGTCCACCAGAATCAACCCTCGATATACGCTATCTAGCCATCCAATTCACCGATCGTCAAGGTAACTCGTATTCAATCCTTTGCCCTCTCTCGTATACTGGTCGAGGTTGGTTTGGCTAACTCTAATATCAGTGTATCGACGGTTCCTCGAAACATGGCTCCACTGTCACAGTTCAGATCGCGAGTTTCAAGGCATTCCATTCCCTCCCAACCATTTTGAGCTTCCATCACCACAGATATTGCCCGGACAATCCACGGACCTTCCTTCGCCAGAATGGCAACATCATAGCCTTGATTCCGTCCCAGAGCCGTCGGATGAGGTTGATGCAGTAACTTCCTGAATGTTACCGCAGCCACTAATACCACCACTCTCAGGCACATGCGGTAGGGTGCGAGTGGGGTGACAAGCTTGGCTAGAAATCGATAGATCGCTTCCTGAAAGCCGAGCCTGCCGGATTCTGGCCCGTGGGGGTTTGACGGGACAACGAGTGAGCGTCCTATTCCGCTAGCGAATTACAGGCCATATCCGTAGTCCAGAATGCGCAGCTTGTTATTTGGACACCAGTTCAACCCCACCAGAACCCCGCGACGTCAGATCAGAGCTTTCGTCATTGACCCGTCCGCACGAGCCGATATCATATAGCTGCCATTGTCGGTGAGACCTTCGTCCTCGCCCATTGATCGAGGAGCCCCTTCAACTACGGCCATGAAGGTTATTCTTGCTATCAATGCCGGCTCCAGCTCGGTCAAGATCTCGGTTTATACTGCCGAGAAGAATGCAGCACCCCACCAGATTGCCGAAGCCCAGATCAGTGGCCTCACAGCCCCCCCAGCGCAACTCACCTATGACCGCGACGGAGAAACTGTGATTAAGGCTAAAGAAGCCGAAGAGCCAGTCAATAATCAGGAAGATGCCTTTAAGCTACTGCTCAAGACCTTGGTGGGCGACTCCGGGCTGCAAGAGATCAAATCCAAGGATGATATTGCCATCGCATGTCATCGCATTGTTCATGGCGGCGACTACGACAGATCCCAGCTCATTACCCATGACACCTATCATCATCTCGAACTCCTCAGTGATCTTGCACCACTACACAACGGTGCCGCTTTAGGGATCGTTGATAGCTGCATCAAAGTGTTGCCTGATGCCATCAACATTGCGTGCTTCGATTCTCAATTTCACACGACCTTACCTCCACATATCTACACGTATCCGATCAACCCCAAGATCGCAAAAAGTAACCGACTTCGCAAATACGGTTTCCATGGTATCAGCTATGCATTTATAACCCGATCAGTTGCCGACTTCCTCCACAAGGACATCAGCAAACTTAACATTATCGCCTTGCATCTTGGCAGCGGAGCAAGTGCATGTGCTGTCAAGGACGGCAAGAGTTGGGACACGAGCATGGGGTTAACCCCTCTGGCGGGCCTTCCCGGTGCAACTCGAAGTGGCAGCGTCGATCCTAGGTGTGTATCACCCACTGAGCGGAGGGCACCATGATGGTCACGTACGCTCTGGCCTCGGGAAGTTTACTCTAGATCGCTAACATGTGGCAAAACTGTAGCCTTGTTTTCCACTATGCCAGTGATGTGGGGAAGCTCTCCCCCGCATCAACCCAGCACCTCCACATATCGAGAGCTGAGGAGATTCTCAATAAACAGAGTGGATGGAAGGCCATGACGGGCACGACGAACTTTGGTGTCGTTGCTGACTCGGACGATCCACAATGTCAACTGGCCTTCACCATCTTCGTCGATCGCATCTGCGGGTTTATCGGCAGTTATTACGTTTCCCTCGAAGGCAAGGTTGATGCCCTCGTTTTCGCCGGTGGCATTGGCGAGAAGAGTGCCAAGTTGCGACAAGCCGTGGTTGGTCGTGTCTCCTGTCTAGGTTTCGCCATCAATGATGCGCGGAATCGCGCCGACATTACCAATGCAGTCGAGGACATCGGCAAACCCGATGCGCGCCACCGCGTGTTAGTCTGCCAGACAGATGAGCAGTACGAGATGGCAAGGATATGTGCGGAGAGAGAAGACTTGTGGTAATGGCTATGATGATGCAATGATGCCATGCGCCCGCAGTAGAGAGAACGAATTTTAAATGCCGAGAAATGAGTTCGAGATTGGTTTTCAGCTGCTTCGCCTAACATGAATGAATTACGATGACAACATGATGAGTTGTAACGCGAGAAAATGAATTGAAAGAGAGTAGAATGCAGGGTTTTAACGACTTGTGAAAGACCACATATCCAACATTGGTTCAGAGAGAAGTGCTCCTCTGCTATATACAAAAATTGATTGCTATGTTGACGGACCATAAACAAAATCAGCTATGTACTGGCAAGAAGCGATCCATACATCACTTTCTCCGCCTTGAACCACACTGAATCGCACACTGAATCGCACACATGAAGAGCCGTGAAAAATGGCACTCTCGTTTCAGACGCTTTCGCGTTAAATATAGACACAAGAAGAAGAAAAATACCATTAATCCGATCATAACCACCAACGCCGTGCATTTTCCTCCCCATGGGATATCTTTCGTGAATGCCCTTTCATTCAAATATCTATATCCCAAGCATTCGCCAAAGGCGCCATCCGTATACGTGCGAGCCTCAGGTACTCCCTCAGTAAAATTCAAATGGAAGCAAAACTCATGCGCGTCAATATGAATTGGATCATACTCCTCAAAACGCCGCTCCATCTGGATTGCCCAACGTGTATTCGTGTGTTCTGTAACCCACCAAGCCCATTCCTGAAAGTAGTTCTCCTCAAAATATGAAAGCAGAGTGGCGACAAAAGGTAGTGATGAGACATTTCGTTGGTTGTTGGTAGGATCCCAAATTATATCATTATCAACTAAGCGATACGGCCTCGAAGCCACCGATGCGAAACGACAAGCGCCTGAAATGAAGCGTGAAGCATAGCTCGACGTATTCATGAAGCGCCTTCTTGACAGGCAATAGCCATCGCCAAGGCATCAAGACCGCTAGGGGCCCTACCAGTGACAGGCCGGTTGAGGAGGGGAAGGTTGAGTCCGCGCATGTCCCAAGCTCCAATGGAAGGATTCGGGGAGTGGTGGGGAGGTGTGGGGAGGGGGTACTGCTCCGTCTCCCAATGAGACTTGCTGGTGTCTCGAGCTGTAGCTGATCGACCGGGTGCCGAGGGACGCCTGGTCGATGAGTTTCGGCGAGCTTCGGCGACGGACTTGTGAGCACGTTGGTTTCCCGAAGACCGACTCTTGTCCTTGTAATGAGTTTCCAGGTGTTGTTTCATGTTGTCGGCGCGAGTGAACTTCTTCTGGCAACCCGGGTACGTGCAGTGAACGGCTTTCTCGGCGGTGTGGATTTTGGAATGGCGCGAGGCATGGCCTGAGGTGGTAAAAGTCTTTTCACAACCGTGACTGTCTCGATACCGACAGGGATAACGCTTCCCAGGTCGGTCGGGCATGGGCGAATTGACCGCAGGGTTTGACATATCGTCGTCAAATGAAGCCGAGCGACTGCTATCAGCATATTGTGGACGCTTGGGGTGAGGCGCATCAAAGCTGAAGTCATGAGAGATGCCGTAAGCGGATGATCGCGAGTAATAGTCGATGGCAGGCGTCAAAGGGGATATAGGATCATTACTCATTTGGGAGTCATAAGAGTTGGACCGCAACAGTTCAGGAGTGTTTGGCGATGACGAGTTGCTTCCAGGAGCGGGATATGATTGTTGAAAGCTCAAGGGTGGTCGTGAAGCGAAAGAGCGATCGTCGTTGAGAAGAGAGACCTGTCGGCCTGCAGCGTCTCGGGCCTGCATAATGATGAATAGAATTTGACGGGTCTTCGTCGCCAAATCAAGATGAGGTTCAGAAGGGAGTAGCTCGAGGGGTATCGTTTTCAAGCGTGAATTGAACGTTGAACGTGGTGAAGGACGATCGAAAGCGATACGAATCAAGTTCCCAAGACTATTTGTCAAGGGAGGCGGGAGCGGGTTCGAAGCGGGCCGCTGGGAAGAAAAAAAAAATCGAGCGAACGGTATGCTAGGGAGCGGAAAGAGATGAGATGTCTTGCTTTCTCAATGTCGATGTCCGCCGGTGTTGTGAGAGTGACACGTCCGAAATGACTTGTTGGTGATGGGAATTATTCAGTCCAGGTTGCGCTGGCGGCGTGAATGCTGGGGTGACGAGGTCGAAGATTGAAGTATAAGCGATGGTTGTCGAGAACGTATGATTTCTACTACATCCCAAAGATCATCCAATTCCAGGTGCTGACCGACCCGGTACGACAAGATCCAGGATGAAAGGAGTAATCAAATCAGCGGGGAGAGAAGACGAAGGTAGCAGGAGAGGGCAGAAGTATATCCTGTGAATCCTAGAATGGAAGGGCAGTAAACGTTTATTAAAAAAATGGGGTTGGATGCGAACGCAAAGAGGACGATGTCAGGCGTCAGGCGACAGACGGCAGGCGGCAGGCAAAAGGGAATGGCTAGCAGCTTTTAGGACGGCAAGAAGAAGCAGAAGCATCGAAAGCAAAAAGAAAAAGAGTGGGGAGAAGGGATGGAACTTGTAGTGGACTTTGCCCAGAAAACCCCATCGATCGAGGCGATCGAGAAAGTTGAGCGACGATAGCACCTGAGCAAGCACAACGCCAGACACCAGGCCCAGGTCGTTGCCCGTTCCTTCACCCTTGCAATTCAAGCAATCCCAGCAATTCAAGCGACTAAGCTCTTTAGCCTCCGTGCCTCCGGC
>JAMYIC010000596.1:0-12850 GCA_024112705.1 Microcera coccophila
AAAAAAAAAAAAAATCAACGGGCATGACTGTCTCTCTACTCGTGGACATATTCACCCCTAAATTGTTCGTCGATAACTACCCTAAAACAACACCCAACCATCCCAAACTCTGCCCCAATAACTACATGAACATCTTCAGGAAGGCCAAAATCAACCAATCATCAACACGCGGGTTTAGCTCAGTTGGGGTATGTTATCACAATAATCCCTCACTCGAGTGCAAATCACTAACCTTCACTGGCAGAGAGCGTCAGACTGAAGATCTGAAGGTCATGTGTTCGATCCACATAAACCGCAAGCTTTACTTTTTGCTGAGGGGAGAGACTATCGCCTGCGATGGAGTATTTGCACAATACTGCTGATGAAGTCGTGGATAGTGTCTGGCGTTGATGGATTAATTTTTTTCTTAAAATACTTGCGGCGTGGCTATGGATAGAGTTTTGGGCGGTTATATAGTCAATGCTGGCATTGTGGTGCCTTATCCATCATCTCCAAGACAGCTCACGCCTCATGCCCAAATCGCCATCCTCAACACCACTCTAATCATCCCTATACAGAGCCTCCCGTTCAATCCACTCCCTAACCTCCCCATCAACCAACCCATCCACACCCTTCCCACTCTTAACCCCCTCCCTCACCTTCGAACTACTCACCCCATCTCCCCAGCCCTCCACCAACCTCACCCGACCAACCCACCCCTCATCACCACCAACATCCACTAACTTCCCATCCCCAAGACCCTCGACATACGCCTCCTGGTCCCTCGCCCCTCCCCATTCATCATCCGGCCTCATCGTCACGCGCAGATCCGCAGCCTCGAAGAACGGTCGGAGTGCGAGCTGCATGGCCGTAGCGTCCGATCCTTCGGGAGCATCGCCGTAGTATTTCGGGTTGAAGATCCGAACCAGTGTATCAAAGCCTGCAAGAAAGGTGTACCGCGGCCGAGATGGGACATCGTAGAACCCCGACTCTTGTATCGCACGACACTTGTCATGGAAGAACGGCATCGTAGTAACCGCCACATCAACCTCCAACCCCTCCTCCCCTCCACCCACCAACCCCCGTCCGAACCCCTCCATCATGCCCAACCGAACAGGAAAGCTCGCCGGCTGGGGCGCCTTGTCCGCGTTGTTCACCGCCAGCAGCAACATCAGCCTCCCGCTCCCCGTCTCGTCCACCGCCGTGCGCGCCATGTTCGCGTGCGCGGTGGTGGGGGGATTGAAGCTCGAATCTAGAACGACTAGGTTTTGGAGTGGGCGGGTTGTTGGTGGACGGGGGGCGGGAGTCGGGGCGTGGTGGGGGAGGGTGCAGAGGATGCGGAGGGAGTCGGTGGAGGATTGGAAGCTTGTGAGGGAGCGGGAGAAGAAGTCGATGAGGGATTTCGAGGTTGGGCGCATCGGGGGCGATGATGGAGGGGGAGTCATTGTTTGGGGTGAGGTTGGATGAGATGAGTTGCACGGTGAGGTGGAACGTGGGGCTGAAGTTGATCAGTCAGAGCCGTGGTCAACTACCGTCCATACAGTTATCACGAGTGCCGGGACAAAATCCACTCGAATTAGCGGTTGATAAATCTCGAGAGATACTCATATACCTATTATGCCTGATCCCAACTCCTCTAAACCCATCACGCCCCGAGAAGAATAATTACATCCACAGCCGCTGCTATTCCACACTATGACCGGCGTCCATCACACCCCTCGAGAACCAATTCGCCACGCTACTGAACCGATCCTCGCTGTTCTCCAACTCGCTCTTGAACAAGTCGTGCTTGGACGCGCTCTCCTTCTGCCTTTCTCTCATCTTGCGAATCACCTCGTGCTCACCCGCGCACTTGGGACACTCCGCCTCGCCCTCCTTGTCCCCGTTCCGCACACATCGCTGATGGAAACTGTGCTTGCAGAGGAAGTGCACCGCCGGGAGATCTAGCCGTTGGTTGCAGTCGGCGCAGTATGTTGCCTGGAACACGGCGGGCTTGGAGCCGATATCTGAGAGCTCCGTTCGTCGTTTCTCTGTGTCGGTGCGGAGCGTGTTGATTCGGCGGCGGTTAGATGCAATCTCTTTTCGTTCTCGGGTGATGGTATCGTGAAGGTATGGCTTGATCATGCCCATTGTGGCTATTCCCCCACCTGATGATTGCCCGACAAGCGTCTGGATCACCTGCAACGGTGCCATGAGCCCGTCTCGGTCAATCTTGTTCAACACGTTGGCCAACTCATCTGGTCCCGCCTCTTCCAGGATGCGAGGGTCAGATGTAAGATATGCGAGTGCTGCTGGATAGAGTTGCGGCTCTTCTGGGCCATACTTCCTCAGAGCCTTGATGGCCCCTCGAGTGTCCTTGGCCGATGTGTAGGACCTAAAGATGTCGAAGAGGAGGCCCGCTTGCTCTTTGACGAGGACCGTACCGTCTCGGAAATCCGACAGGTGCGATAGGAGTAGCACGTTCAAGCTCTCCATGGGGATATGGTCCCCTTCGATGAGTTTCTTCGCCTTCGCCTCCCACTCCTCCTTTTGAGTCGGCCCCTTCTTCTCGCCTGCCTTGTACAAATACATCTCAAACAAGGTGGTGTACAGATCTGTTCGATCGGTGGCCTTGAGGTCCTTCTCTTCCAGGCAGGCTTCGAGGAACACAATAAACTCGTCGGGATGGTCGATGAATGAAGAAAACGCCGTTCGGGGCGGCGGAGGAGTGTATTTCGGCACTGGGACATCTTCCATATCGACGACAACAGCAGCAGAGTCGCTTACTGTAGCCTTTGTGTTTCCAGGAGTTCCCGGACTCGCAATCGCGTTCGTGTTCATGTATGGCAAGGGAAGAAGATTCGACAGATTCTGTACCGCCGTCGCCGCTCCCGCCGCAAACCCACCACTTGCGGGAGTGTCAGCCTCCTCCGTCCTCGTCACAGTCCGCCGAGGCCTGTAGTTACCGGTGTAGTAATCTACAAAGAGCTGTGTTGCGTCCTTGGGGCAATTCTCAATGAGAACCCTGGCATACTTTTGCAAACACGGGTATGCGAGGCCCGGATCTTGTCGCCAGATGAAGTTGAGCGCTTCCCCGTAATCCTTGGAATCTTCAATCAAGATATCTACCACGAGGTCCGTCTCTCCATGTTGCTTGGCAAGGTACGCCGCCTGCTCGTAATACCCGCCTTGGCGACACATTGCAATCGCCGTGTCGAGGTCGAATTTAAGATCTCCGGGAGATTTGATAAACTTCTCCAGCTTGTTGATGTCTTTCAACTTGGCGTAGCAGTTTAGCAGCAGAGTTGTATGATCGGCAGTCGCCATTCTGTGCTCGTGTAGTTGCTCCAGATACTGGATCAGATTGTGTATGCGTTGTGTGTCGAGGAACTAGAACGTTAGCAGCTTCAGCGAGTTGGAAGAAACACGCTTACCTTTCGAATGACCTGGGACGGCTCAGTTGCGTCGATTGCGCGGATATACTGTACCATGGCCCCGTCGTAGTCTGCTTTCTGGTACAGGTGATCTCCGAAGCGACGATAAATGGCACTTTGTTGCTCGACATCCAATCCTGCCTTTTGGGCCAGCTCGATTGCCAAAGGGAACATGTTACGTTGGTATAGCATTTCCAGCCGCTGCTGCAGGGCCTTCTCATGGTATCGATGTATCTGACGCCGTTAACAAGCCGAACCGTGTGCAGGGAATGAAGCTTACCTTGCCATCCTGCATAATAGTAAAGAAATCACCCCAGACTTCAAAGAAGAACTTGATAGGAGACATCAAGGTCTCAGTGTGGCCAATAACTCGCAGTTCTGGATCGAGCAGCACAAAACTGGCGGCATTGAAAAGCGAATCGGTCGTGGTATTCCCAAACCGCCGTCGCATTGTATCTGGATCCCTGCTGTTGCTGCTGGCGGGCGGACATGCGAGGGCCGCATAGTCCTGGTACATTGCGATCAAGCTCTTTGGCGATTCGTATGCTCGCGGAGGACCTCGTCCATCCAGGGTGTATGTGTATATGGCATCGTCTCGCGCAACCACCACATCACCCGTCCTTTGGTCGATAGTCATACATCCCAGTCCGCATCCACTGTCCTCGACGGTCTTTGGCGGTAGCCCTTGACCCTTTTTCGACAGTCCCAGCTTCAATATTCTAGAGGTTGTGGAAACGAACAAGGTCGTCAGTTTTGGGTCCGTCGCGAGCTGCACCCCGGTAATCGGTTCCTCGGACTCGAATACAATCCGCTGCTTCGTACCAAGGTCATGTATCAGCTCGCCTCGAATCACGGTCACGGCTCCATTCGCAAAACCGACAGCTATTTGTCGGAGGTCGTCCGTTGCGGTGAAGGCGGAGATCTTCCTGCATCAGCATCTACCCACACTGAACGCTGCATTCGCGACTCACGGGAAATTGACGTTTTCCATTGTTGATGCTCAGCGTACTCAGGCACGTCGGCATATTCGTCTTCTTGACCAGCTTGTCGAGCGCCCACACTTTTAGAACCGGCTCGCTGCTCATGTCCTCCGCAACCGTGACCAGCACGCTCGTTCCCTCCACCTGGCGCATATGGGTGATGGCGCCGGCATCGTGCGCTTCGAACCTCCGAATCACCTTCCAGCTCTTTCCGATGATGCTGACGTATCCATCATGCGAACCCAAGAAGAGGCTTTCGGAGCCGGTGCAGACGCTGGAGATGTCGTTGCTCTCGAAGAGCTGTTGTGTTTCCTGATCGGGGAGGGCGATTTGGGCGACTTCGAAGAAGTCAAACGACCTCCACTACGGTGAATATGTTAGCATGCCGCAGAGTGTCCGCTACGAACGGGGGAGGGCTCCGCATACCGAGATGGCCATCTTGATGCATCGAGGTTGTGTTGATTAATGGGGAGTCTGAGCCGTGCGATGACGATGGCGGGACACCCTTGGAGCTTATGGAGCTTGGAGCTTGCTTAGCGCCCAGCAGATACAGCACAACCCAGCCCCTGCACGAACTTGATATCGGTCATGGATCAGAGATAATTAACTCAACGCCTTGTTGCAAGTCTAGGATCGCGGCAAATCCGAGGGTATCATGTGATATTATTGCAAGGGTCATAACCCTTTCTGACTACGTTGGAACCGAAATCTATACAACCAAACACAGACACAGAACCACGCTTCGTTCCGAGTCCACCAGTCCAATTCCAAGTTCGCTGCGGCATCGCTCGTAAAATCTCAAAAATTCATTCTTCCTTACGTTCCTTGGTGTCGGGAGGACCTTCTCCCTTCTCAGCCGTCTCGTCTGACACCTCCTTTGGGCTGACGAGAGGACTGTTCAAGCCTCCAATGCTGCCGTTTACGCTCTCTGCTCGTCCATGTCCGGGGAAACCACTTCTGACACTGGCGCCGTCACCTTGCTTCGCGTAATAGCTGCTGCGGTCGCCAGCCAAAATGGGAGGTGCACCCGTGGCCGAGTAGATGCTCATGCGCTCCGCACCCATTCCGGAGCGGCTGCCGTGGAGGCCAGGGGTGGGCGGCATGCCAGCTGCGTCGATGTTGGCGCTCAGCACGCTCAGCGGCAGACTCTCTCTGCTGCCGCCCCAAAGAGACGAGGGGGCCAGAGCACGCACTGACGCGTCAGTGTCGAGAGACCTGCGACGTCGCCTTTTGCTTGACGAGGCTAGTGTCAAGATTGAAGCGTTATCAGTGAGAAGATTGTTGGCCGTAGCGGCGTTGTAGGTTGTCGGATTGCCAGTCGGTGCAAGATGTGCAGGAATGGCAGACGCCGGTGCCGTTGCCGGGAACGGCTGGCTGAAATGAATCGACGCGGCATTGCTCTGTGTCGGCGCAGATGTGTTGCCGTTCCCGGCCCCGTTGCCATTGACTCCCATCGACTGAATGGTTGTCAGGGTTGTTGTCAGGGATCGTACCGACGGCGCCGGGCTCGAGAAGGTGCTGTCGCCTCCTCTTCTCGACTCTATCCCGCCTCCAGCAGTACGACTAGTCCCAGCCAGTGAGCTAGCCCCATGGCTCGGCGTCTTGATGGAATGCGACCCCTCATGATCTGTTGAAATCGTTCCCACCACACTCCTCGCTCCAGTCGTTGGAGGAGCTTGTTCATCGGTCGAGGCTCCTGTTGATCTGGCCAAAGATGTGTTGCTACCGCTCTGTTGCGCAGTTGAGAATGTGCAAGCGCTCTCCCCGTTCGTATCTGCGTTGCTTCCGTGACCGTCTCCAACTGTTCCAGATTCGGGATATGGGTTGTTCTTCTTCGGACCACGCTTGGTCTTGTGTCGCTTTGTTCGATCCCCATCGGATGACGATTTAAAGTTGGTCAACTTCTTAACCCACGTCGCGAACGGTCTTCGTCGCTGGCTCTGGCGGTCTTTCAGATTGTTAGCCGGGGACCTTTCCGATCTCAACCTCCACAGCATCTTGACGACAGTTCTCTGGTGCGCCCAACCAGCGGGGACAAAGGAATGTGGGTGGTCAGAGACAGGGGAATAGAATAGGATGATCATTACCGTGAGGCTGAATGCAAGTATCGGTAGTCGCCATGAGGGCAGGTAGGCTCGTAGAGTTCTGGTGGATTTCTAGAAGGGTAGAAGCCGACACGGCGTTGGGCAGTTGGGCGGAAGGAGACAGGATCTAGTAGTCGGAAGAAGGCAAGAGAGGCGAATATCGAGTCTCGTGTCGTCGATGATAGAAATAGCAGATGAGAAACGGCTGGGACGTGAGGTAGAAAGAAGGAGCATCGGTTGCTAGCGTTGAGTACCCGTCATGGCGAGGAGCTGAATGCGGCGATCATACTCGAGTAAGATATAATCACGTGATAATATAGTGACAGAGAAGACTCGGGATGCCAGTTGAAGTTGACGGATCTGATCGGAAGGGAGTCCCTGCCCAGAGTAACACGAGAGAAAACGAATTATCGCCAGGCGTCTGAGGCGAATTGAGTTCAGATAAATTGCATCACTGATGATACTGTAAGTCGTCCAGTGAATCCCCAGGGACTCTCCAGGGACCGGCAGCAGTACATGGCGCTACCTCCGCGCTGAAGAATCGATGACCCGCCCGTCGGCATCGGGCCCCACTTGCCCCGTTCCGATGCTAGGCTGCCCTTTGGCACTATCTTGAGATAAGCTAATCTGACGTCCCTACTTCGACCCTTCAACAAGGCTGCCAGGCCAGAATGAAGCCAACCCAATGTCCATCAGACCGCTTCCAGAAGATGTCGTCAATAAGATTAAATCCTCGGTTGCCATCACCTCTCTTAGCGGTGTGATTTGTGGGCTGCTTGCGAATTCACTTGATGCTGGGGCGACGAAAGTCAACATCTCACTAGATCATACGAGGGGGAATTGCGCGGTTGAGGATAATGGATCTGGAATCTCGCCGACCGAGTTCAGGGATGATGGAGGATTAGGGAAGCTTCATCGTGCGATCCAAGTTCGGTTGGCTTTAGTTTGGCGCTAATTTGATCTCAGATACCTCCAGATTCCCTTCCAGATCAACCCTCCACGGAAGGCATGGCGATTTTCTCGCATCTTTAGCTACCTTATCCCTCCTTTCGATAACTTCGCGTCATCAGAGACATGTTTCTCACAGTTCGGTCTCCATTCACCACTCCCAAGTGTTGTCGAGACAACTACCTTCCCCACCAGATCAGAGGCTACTCAACTTCGACCACGGGACGCGGGTAACTATCCGGGACTTATTTGGCTCTTTGCCTGTTCGAGTCAAACAGCGAGCAACCTCGACTGAGCGCACTTTGCTCGATAGAGAATGGACAAAACTCGTTCGAGATGTCGTGGGGTTGTTGCTTGCGTGGCCAACGGCAGTCACTGTCACGCTGAGGGATACCGTCCTACAGAGTGAACTACGTTTGCGACCTTCTGAAAAGACCGACGTCGTCTCTCGCACATCCCGCTTACTCACCCAGGCCGCCTTGGCAGATGCTGGAGACGCTGGTTCTTGGGTCACCGTCTCGGCAGTATCGGGGTCTATCACAATCAAAGGATGCATCTGTGCTAGCCCAGTCGCAACTCGTCGATCCCAGTTCATCAGTCTCGGAATCCACCCCTTGGCCAATGATTACGGTACGGATGTTCTTTACGAGGAGGTCAACAGAATCTTTGGCAACTCGAGCTTCGGCATGGTGGAAGGAGAGGAAAACCAGCCACCAGATGCTTCAAAATCGGATGGTTTCACAAGCAAGGAACTTCGCACCAGGAAAGGCATCGAACGCTGGCCGATGTTTTATTTGCAGGTTGTGGCCTCTAATTGGGCAGACGATGCCGGGGTCGACGAGAAGTTGGATGCCCGGGGGAAAGATCTGGCAACCATCATCGACCTGCTAAAAGCACTGTGCTACGGATTCCTTAAGAAACACCACTTTCGACCTCGAAAAGTTCGGATGTCCACGGGGGAGTCTGTGTTTTCCACATCACGAACCCGGTGCTCATCGAGCAGGGCGCCCAAGAGACGAAAGACTTCATCACACAGCTCGAGGAGCGGATCTATTTCTCGTAGTTCAACGCCAGGTTCTCTATCCACTAGGATGGGCAGCGCTTTCGATGGATGGGATCGAGTCAAGGTCGGGAAATCGACACCCAAGTCAGCAAACGTACGGCCGAAGGATGCCGCAATGGTTTGCACTGCCCCGTTGATAGGGGAGGGTGGGAAGATTTTACGAAAGCCGTTTGATGAGCCATCCCCTGAGCCGGAAGATGCTGTCTCTTTTACTGGTTCTCTCGCGCCCGCGGTGGGTTTAGAGGGTAACCTCCTTACGTCTCAACCATCCAGCAACCAGACAGGGGCGTCCACCGAGACGCGTATATGGCTGGATCAGCGACCCAAATCTCTGCCTAAAGAGTGGCCCCAAAAGGTTCAGAGATCGTGGACGAATCCTGTCTTCGAGACCGCGCAATCCCCTGTTCCCGGAGCGAATGAAAACACCATAGCGCAGCTTAAGGATGGCTCTTCGAACTGCTGCGGTAAGGTGGTGTCTTTCGGAGCAGCAGTGATGAACTTTGTCGGCCGAATTTCAAAGGACGCGCTGGGTCGAGCAAGCGTCATCTCGCAGGTTGACCGCAAATTTATACTGGTCAAGCTGCCTCTTCAAAACGTGAAAGCTGGAGGAGCTGTGGGAGAGCAGAGCTCAGCGTTGATTATGCTCGATCAACACGCAGCAGACGAGCGGTGTCGCTTGGAGGACTTGATGGCCGGCTATTTCGCCAAAGGCGCTGCCCCGAGCAAGCGAGCCAATGTTGAAGCACTCGAACGACAGCTCACGTTCGAGGTTTCCACTAAAGAGGCTGAGCTCTTGGGCCGGTACCGGGACTATTTCGCAACCTGGGGTGTCGTGTACCAGCAACAAAAGTCCCAGACGATAGTCGTGGCAGCTCTGCCGCCGAGCATCCTCGAACGATGCCGGCTTGAACCGCGTCTCCTGATCGAGATGCTTCGTAAAGAAATCTGGCGCCTGGTCGACGAAGGTCTCCCAGCACGCACGCGCCCCTCGGACGCGCAAGCAGACCAGTCGTGGATGGCCAACTTTCATGGCTGTCCGAAGGGTATCCTGGAGATGTTGCACTCAAGAGCCTGCAGAAGCGCCATCATGTTCAATGACGTCCTGACCCAGGAGGACTGCGAAACCCTGCTTGCCCGGCTCGCAAAGTGCGCTTTCCCCTTCCAATGCGCCCACGGACGACCAAGTATGGCGCCCCTCGTGGACCTCGGGGTCCGCGGCCGGTTTGGAGAGTGGCAGGAAAGGCCAGGCGATCCAGAGAAGTGGAAGAGTTGGATGCGGGTCTCGGCGGCAGTGCAGACGACGTGATGCGTTAGTTAGAGAGGATGCTGCTCAAAACGTAATGGCTGCTGGTGGGACCAGGATCGAAGACAGAGTTTAGAGCTGTGGCCTTTTGCAGGTTGGGCCGGCCGTTTCTTGTTTCGGAGTAGTCACTTGCATGAAGATGAGGCTGTGCTGGTGTTGATACCCAGTTGATACTTGCCAAGACCGACCATACGAATTTTTAAATTAACCGTCAGATCTTAGAAGCTTATAAGAACCGCGCGCTCCCCAATACGCTTAAAACCTAAATGAGGTGCCCTAATTTGAGTCACAAGCCACGTTGGCGGTTCCCGTCACAGCAATGGTATAAAGTCTTCGTCTTGTCGGGAAATTTCTTAGGGTCTTCCTTTTCCATTGTCCGATCCGATCCTATCCTATCCTGTCCTATCCTGTCCCGTCCTGTCATACTGCCTATCCAAACACCCATATAACGATTAAAACAAAAGAGAAAAATCATGACGGTCCTGATTCCCAGGAAAAGGATAACATCCATGGATATTCAACACAGCCGGCATTCTCGCACGGGCTATAAGGCGACCGCTAACTTCCATCGTCGCCGCGTCCGCCCGCCAACGCCATTATCTATCCGTCAACGCCAAGTATGCAGCTGCAGACCATGCAGTGTCCGGGAAAAAAAAGAAAAGGAAAACCGGAAAGACAAAAGGGAAATATTACATGTGCAGCGTAAGTCGTTTAGGTAGGTGATCCGACGTCGCGGCGAGAGTGCGACGGGGAGGTGGCGGTGGTGGTGGTGGTGGTGGTGAGGGCTACGAGGGGGGAGCGGCGCCGCTTCCGAGGCGCATCTTCTCTGCCATTTCTTTTTTCTTTTTGTCAATGGCTTCGAGCTTGCGTTGCTTCTCCTCTGCGGCGTCCATCTTGACCCATTCTTTGATGTCGTGGTCCCAGCGATGTCTGTCGAACGGCAGATTAGCGAGCTGTACGGATGCATGACGCGAACCATGTTGTACTACGCCACACGGAAAACGTGTGGGGGGGGAGAGAGACAACTTACCCTTGCCACTCTTCGGTGGTCAAACTCTTAGTTCCGTACTCGTCGATGAGAACCTTTTCAAAGTTGAATGGGATGCGCGCTTTGACACCCTCAAACTCCGTCACCCGCATGGGCCACAAGTCTTGGCTGGTGTAACGGTGCTTGTTTTTGCAACTCCAGATGCCGGGCCGGTTCACCTCCCGCTCCCGCAGACCCGTGATGTCGATGAACATGCCATTGGTCATGTCGATCCAGCGCGCGTCGATGATGTTCATGGCATCGCCGCGGTCGAGGTCGACGTGGTGAGGGTTAATGTCGAGGAGGTACATCTTCTCGACGAACTTGCCCGTGGCCGGGTCGGTGTAGTTGAAGGCGTGCTCGGTGCGGTTGAGGTTGTCTCCGAGCCATTGGAGTGTGCTGTTGGAGACTTGGACGTCTAGGTCATAGTCCCAGGGCATGATCTGGCCGTTCCACCACCAGCCCAAGAGCGTCCCGTGTGCGAGCCAGGTCTCGACGCCATACTCGTGGAGGGTGTTTAGGTAGCTGCGGATGAGATCGCGGAGGACGAATCGATGCTCCGAGTAGGGGATCTTTTGCTTAAAATATCTCGAGTCGTAATGGCCGAGCTCGAGGGAGCCGCCGGGCTCGTGGAAGTACTTGGGCGTCCTCCGGGCGGCGATGGTATTGCGGGCGGCGAGGCCGCGGGTCTGTTCATCGATGCCTCGAGGGTGAGGGACGATGGCGAGGACGGGAGCAGCCAGGGCGGCGAGGCCCCAGAGGAATATGGAGGTTGCTAATCGCATGGTGAAGAGGTTCTAGGGAGATGCCAAGTGATGCTGGGCTTGGCGATGGCGAGGTAAGAAGTTGCTATGTCGAGAGCGGTGATGGTGAGGCCGCCGGATTTGGCCTAGAGGGAGAGGGAATGCGTATGCTTTTATTGCGCCGTCACATACCAAAGGGAAACAGGTTAACGAACAGCAAAGGAAACGAGCCTTCGAGAGTGGGAGAGAGATAAAGAGAGGAAGAGAAAGAGAGAGATAGGATGGATGCTGGAGTACGAAAGGAACCGGGAGTATGGAGGAGGTTTTGGGAAGCATGAAGTTAAGGCAAGGTAGGTATGGAGCGGGATGGGGATACTGGGTCGGTACGTGAGGGACATGAGAGGTACGTAAGTGCGCGCGCGAGGATGGAATGGAAGATTGGGAGCGGAAGCACGAGACCCCCCTGTCGAGGCCGCTAGACGAACGGACGACCTGGATGCCGCCAAGCGAGAGATACAGTTGAAAACAAGGTCCGGAACGAGGCTGGTACCTGCTGGGACGAGCCATACGAGGTTTTTCGGTGCTTGAATCAAGGTGGTGGATGTGGTGGTTGTGGGTGTTGCCGGACCATCTCAGTGTACCCTCCCTGTTCAGGTACCTGCCACAGGCCAACCTCGCCTCAGGTACTGTACCTGTTTTGTACCTTCAGAGTCTCATGCCAGAGCCCTGCCCTGGTTGAATCTGATCCTCTCACCAACTCTTCATCTAGTCGGTCTGTCTGTCTGTCACTCTCGCTCTCTCGCTCGTCCATCTCTCGCCGCCCCCCGTGGCGATCCATGGCTCCGTAATTGCTCCTCCTCCTCCTCCGCCATTCCCGTTAAGACTCCTCCAGCCGGTAACGTCAGCCTGTCAAACTCTACCGCGTCAATCTTTCAGCCATTACCGCATTCGTTCGTCCCGCCTAAAAATGGACATCCCCCGTTCAACCCTGCAACCCAATCGTCATCCATTTCGCTCTTCTTTTCTATCCCTTGTCCTTCTCTCACCCACATCATCATCTCTTATCCAGTGGGTTTTTTTTTTTTTCTTCTCTCCCGGTACTTTTTGCGCGCTTGGCATCGTCTAGCTCAGTCATCGTCCCGCCCACGCTAACATCTTCTCAGGAAATCAGTCGTGTGCGGTTTCAGTGCAATTCCTCGTCATCGGATCAGTCCCAATTGCGCTCCAGCGGGTCTCACCACCACCGGAGCCCCCTTTGTGCAGCCCCTGTGGCAGCGCTAAGCGAGATGCGCACCACGCGTCCCCCCCCC